>JAPMOQ010034295.1:519713-567929 GCA_026543055.1 Argiope trifasciata
TGTGTGTGTGTGTGTGTGTGTGTGTGTGTTTATATATATATATATATATATATTATAGGGAAGAATTCTTCTTCTCTGGATTTAACAATGAGAAAATTGAAATGAAATGGGCAAAATTTCAAAGTAATAATTTAATCAGTTTTTGAAATTTGAGGAAGAAAATACTTTCAAAAATTGCTAAAACTCAGGAGAAAAATTTGCATAATCAATTTGCAAACATTGCCGAGTCTGCATAGCAGAATGGTTATGACACTGGGCTCATAGTCAGGAGATCATGTGCTCGAATCCAAATAGGCTTAAAATTTGTTGAAGTATTTTTCCTTCAGTTCGGGTTCTAGAAGATTCTGGACCTTTTTTAATTTATCAGATAAGTTCTCTGAACTTTTTTCTTACTGTCTCCAGAAAGGCAATCTGGAACTTTCCCTACTTGTATAAAAGCTGACGATCTCTCAGTCACAGTGTTCTTAGTTCAGAGTTGAGTTAATAAATTGATTTAATTCTACTTTCTGTGTCTTCTTGAGTTCTATCTACGTGACAATATAATAAAGCATTCACTTTTATTTTTCTTTTGAGAATATACAAAAGCGTTGCCTATTCCGAATATTTTTTTTGCTAAGCTGTCTCCCAAACTATTCATATTCAGCAGATGACGCGGGTTAATTTCAATCAAAGAATAGCCTTCCTTATTACATATTGCATTTATATTTAATATATAAAATTAACCCATTAATAATTTGCTCCATGGGCTTCCCTAGCTGACAACTAGGTCTTCTTAAAAAAAAATATCCCACTCCAAATTAAATTTTGTTTTGAAAAAAGTTTTTTTTTATTAAAAAAAGAAAGAAAGAAACACATCTTTTTACAAGTAGGGATTCCGAAGCTACTCACTGGTATGTCATGGTAAAATCCTAAATCCTGCATACGCACCTTATCATAATTCGCAAAAGTGCAGTTTGTCTTTAAAATCGTCATCAAGCAACATGGCAAGAAAAGGACGAAAAAGTTAGTGAGACTTAAATAAGAAAGTGAGTACTTACAATAAGAAAGTGAGAAATTTGGGTTGAATATCAAGAAAGAAAGGCGCAAATCATCCTTTTAATGTGCAGATGACAAATATAAATTATCGGTTTTAGGCACTTGATACTTCTATCGTGTCTCCAATCAGTTGCTTTGCTTAAGTTCATGATTTCATTCAGTTACTCAAACTACCTAATCAAAAACTCCCTTTTATTACGAGCATTCAGAGAATAACGTACTCGTTAATCTAGAAACGGCTCAGTATCACTTCATCCAGTCACTTCACCTTAATTTTTTTCATCACAAAATGTTTCTTTGTGGCTTATAAATCCGTTTCAGAAAAAGCGTGTCGATAAAAAATTCATTCCACCAAGGATAAAGTGGATGCCTATAATCTTTTTTTTTTTTTTTTTAATATTTGAGCCTCTTTATTTTAGAATAAAAGATTTAAAAAAATGACTTTCTGTTCTAATTGTAGTAAAAGTAAATGTTGTTTTAGCGTAGCCTTTCTTCCTCTATCCATCATATTTAGATTTAATGAATGAAATAAGCTCTTTGATATTTAGTATTCATGGACTCACCTTTATCTCTAACAACATTGAAACGGTTATTGGCCCCTATGACATAAAATTTATTTTTCAATCATCTGTTTCATTAGTTGAAATCTATTTTAAATAAACAAAAATATTACGATGACACCATCCTTTCCATATTGGCGCACCATGGACTTCAGTACCCTTCTTGTGCAATTTTGTGACACTACTGCCATGACAGGCAACTATATTCTAGCAAGAAAGCGATGTAAATGTCTTCCAGAAAAATGACTTTAAAAAGTTGGTTCTTAAATAAAGACAACAACACAAATAAAAAAAAAACTAAACTTCTTTTTAGAAGAAACGAAAATCAATAATTCAAAGTTAAATAATATCAAAATTTGAGGAATTTGCTTGTCTAGTATTATTTGAACAGAATAAATAATCATTTTAAAAAAATGTAATTATTTATTACTTCTTTAAATGTAATTATTTATTCTGCTCAAACAATACTAAACACACTTTTGAAGGGACCTCAATAACCTTCTTATCCATTCTAGTGACACTAATTCTAGAATTTCTCCAAGAAAAAGATATTAAAAAAGTTCTTAGAAAACGAAAAAGAAAAGAAAAACAGACTTCTTGTTAGAAGAAGCGAAATTCAATAATTCAAAGTTAATGAATATCAAATTTTTAAGGATTTTTTCTTTAGTATTATTTGAAGAGAAAAAAATAATTACTTCTTTAAAAGCAGCTTTTGAAAGCTCACTATTCTTTTCGTTCCATTCTTGTGTAAAAAGTTTAGTAGGAGTTACAACGAGACATCTGGAGCTTTCCATTTGCAATAAGCATCCATGTAAATATCGCTTCAGACGTGACCACGACCATGGTTAGACATTCAATTAAGAGAACCAAGTGGGAACTCGCGAACTTTAAACAGCTCTAACCGTTCGCCGAATCACGAAGCCAAGTCCGCTATTCTCCCGCTGATTGTGGGTTAACCACCTTAAAGATTCTACCTAAGCGCTCTCCGGTACTACTAATGGCATTGCCAATTCTTTTTATGCCTCAACTGGGCTTGCTCCCTTTTACGTAATTATCGTTTTAAAGACGGTTTCCCTTCGCATTCTGCAGCCTTTTATTGTGTTCTCCTATTCACTTGCGCTTGCAGAGTTGCTTCTTAAATGGTTTTTCACTCACGTCAGACGCAAGTTAAGAGCTGAAAAGTGGCAGCACACGCGATTAGTGGGCGTTCCGATGAGTGTGGTTTGTCCCGGTCGTTTTCATTCACGATTATGCATTCTTTTGAAGACACTATTTAAGCTGGTAGAGGAGGAATCCGTGATACTCGGATATCATGTTTACGAAACATCAGGGGGTGGGTATTCACGATATCTCATGTTTCACGAAAGCGAAAGGTGTTTCTAGCAGGTTAGTATTGCAAGTAGAGAAAAGAAGAAAGAAAATAGGTAGAAATTGAAAAATAGAAAAATTTGTAGGGAATTGTGTTTTTGGTGTCTTGTTAACACCAGCTGCATCCTGGATATTCTTGATTGATATCTGAGATAGCATACGTGAAAGTATTTATTTCCGAAGTCTACGTATTGATGGAGGTGTAGAGTGACAATGGAGAACTTTTGAATTGCCTATTTCAATGATTCTCAACCTGTGGGGCAAGCCCCCTAGGGGGGGGGCGTGAGCATATCAAAGACAAAATGTTATTTAAAAAAATTGATTAAGTGACTGAAAGGAAAGAACACACACACACACACACACACACACACATACAAAACAAAATGCATTTCGACATATTTAATAATTAACTTATTAAATTAAAACAACTTAATAAATTAGAAACAAATTTAATAATTATTAGTGACTTCCTTGGGCCTGTCTTGCAGATCAAAGTTTTTCGAAGGAGGGTTTAAAATTAGAAACAGACACTCTCAGTTCTTTTTCTATATTTAGCTGAGATCTATATTTTGTCTTCAAAGAAGCCACAGCAGAAAATCCAGTTTCACAAAGGTAAGACGTTGAAAATGGTGGTAGAATGCGAAATGCCCTTGTTTTTAGTGCAGAAAACTCATTACCCACTCCTGGCCAAAATTCAAAAAGGGATTTATTACTAAATTGTCTTTTGGTTTCGCCGCTTGCCGTGGAGTCTATGAAGGTTTCTTTCTCTTTAATTGAAAGTCCTTCGGGAGTATTTTGAAATGGATCCCTCACCCACTTGTAACTTGATATCAGTTTGTCGTCAGCAAGAAAGTACTTTTTAAAATTCTTTGCTAGCATTGCTAAATGATTTTCAATGGTTACAAAAACAACTTTTACATGTTGTTCTTCAGCCTTGTAATTTTTAATACAATCATTCAAATTTGCAAACATTTTAAAGTTTTCTTGCTTTAAATTTCTGCGCCACAACTCCAATTTCCTACAAAAAGCATTAACTTTATCACTCGTATCCAATATATGTGAATTTGATCCTTGCAGTTGAAGATTCAAGTTATTTAATTTCTCGAATATGTCAACCATGTAGCTCAATTTCATTACAAACAAACTATCGCGAAAATTCTCAGCTTCCGGTCTGTTTTCCTCATCTAGGAAAACGGCGATTTCTTCGCTTAATTCATAAACACGTTGCAAAAATTACCTCGTGATAACCATCTTGCCTCGTAATGAAATAGTAACGCTGAATGTACTGCACCCATGTTTTTACGAAGTGCGGAAAAGATTCTTGATTTCAGGGGTCTCATTTTTATATAATTTTCTACTGTTATAACCGTAGTTAACACAATATTCAAACCAGGACTCATTTCTTTGGAAGCCAAAGCTTCTCTGTGGACGACTGTCCACAGAGAAGTGTCTGTGTCCAGACGCACTGTGGCGATTTTTGTTTCACAAGTGCTTGAATACTTTGGAATCATCCGGACATAGAACGAGCACCATCGGTGCATATTCCGACGCAATTTTTCCATTCTATGTTTGCCTCGTTCATAAAATCATTTAAGATAGCAAATAATGCAAGTGCTGTTGCTTTGAGTTCTATTGTTTGCAGAAAAGTAATTCTTCTACTACTGGCAAATCATCACAAAATCTAGCATAGGCAATGAAATGAGCATCTTTATTACGATCTGTTGCCTCATCGAGTTGTATTGAAACAATTTGTCACGTAACTTCAACAAAAGCTGACACTCTACATCTTCAGCTATATAAGCAATTCTACGGACAACAATTCATTTGAAAATCATTTGAAATTCATTTGAAAGAGGTATAGACTGCAATTGTTTTGCAAAATTATCTCCAAACATAATTTCTTCAATCTCAATTGGGTCTGGCAAAATAAGCTCTTCACCAATGGTGTGAGGCTTTTTATATCTGGCTATTTTATATGAAACTGTGTAAGACGCAATTAAAGCTTTTTCATTCACAGACAAAGTATTTTTAAACAATGATTTTTGCTTTTCATGTGATTTTAATTTTAATTCGAAGAATTATCTGGGTTAGTTTACGTACTCACTATGAAGCATTTCCAAATGTCGTTTAAGTTTATTAGGTTTCGTGCTGTCTGCCGCCAACATTTTTGAGCAAATGATACACAGGGGCCTTCCTTCTTCATTTACTTCAGTACTAGTGAACCCAAAATTTAAGTATTCTTGAGAATATTTTCTTGATTTTATTTTCGGAACCACGCTCGTCTGTGTACTTGTTGATGCTTGTCTATCGTCTAATGCTCGTTTACGTCCACTTAAAACTTTATTCATGATTATGCATAAGTCTTCTGCCGTGAATATTTAATACGGTGAATTGCAATTACACGAAAATATATGTAACATACACATTCAGAATAGATTCAATAGCGATAGAAGGATCGACTCGAATGAGATTGTCTGAAATTGAAGTTGGCGTCATAGAACCTTATCCTTCTCCCTTTGAGAAAACGTTTGTGAAAACTTTTGTTCACATCTGCGTACGCTCCTAACTTAACTTTTAAGCTGACCAGACAAATTCCAGACAAATCGAAACTTCTCGCGAAACCGTGAGAATGCCAGACATGCCGGGATGCAAGAGCAATAAAAAGGCATAGGATTCTTGTTTTTTCAATGCTGAGGATCGGTGTTGCAAAATGTCAATAAATTTCCGTATTCTTGGTAATTTGTAAAGTTTAAAATTAAGGTTGTAGTGTAAGTTTAGCGCTAAAATACTCAAAATACATTATTGAATACATTTTATTGTATGCGATGGGGAGGGAGGGGGACGCGATGAAATTTATGATTGAAAATTGGGCCGTGAATACTAAAAGGTTGAGAAACACTGGCCTATTTCATTCAAATTAAAAACTCTTCCAGCATTTTCTTAACGAAGGATGGGAAAGAAAGATAGTAAATCCAATATGTCAGTCTTGGAGACGCCCAAAAGTCAATAGCTTTGCGTTTAATTTGTTTTAAAGGAAACGAATGAAACTAAGTGAAAATGAAAAAATGCAAGATACCTCTATTTTTGTTATATTACTGTCAGCCAACGTTTTTTCCCAGTGTAATGAAATAAATTAAATTCGACAAAAAACAGGAAGGCGCGTATAAATGTTAAAAAAATAATTTTTTATTGTACGGTGATAATCAAGAAATCATTTCCAGAATTTGCATTTTGATACGAAATAAAATTCCATTTAATTATTAATTAAAGAATTTTTTTCGAAGCATAAGAATACGAAGAATAAGAGAAAGTACTCTTCTTATTCCAGACCACCCTGAATTTAGAAAACACATTTTTGGCATTTTGTTTGTCTGTCTATTTGTGAAACTATAGCACAAAATATTTTGAACTTGACAGTTGAAATTTTGTATCAAAAGTTTTACAAAATCCATTTAGAAGACATCAGTCTGTATGGCTGTTCGTTTATAAGTAAGCTCAATAACAATGAAAGGTAATACCTAGCTTACACCTGCTAACCATCCTCCATGTGATATCAATATAATCATAAAGTCTCCTCCTCTTGGTATTAAAAAGCTTTAATACTGAAGATGGTTTTCTGTTTCAATATAAAATCCTACAGTTATTTGAAGTCATTTCTTTCTAAAGTAATTCTTTTAAGATTTTTCCTTTTAAAAATAAAAAAAACGCATTTTAAAGGATGTTTTTTTCCGGAATTAACTTTTAACAATTTTAAAGTAGAAAAAAATAGTCTATAAATACCGGATTCCTATATTAGACCAAATAAACTACATCAAATTTATTTCTCCACCTTTCAAATAATCAAACTTTTGTTATTTTATCTGGTTTTAAAGATAGTGATAAAACCATTTCTGTGAGACCATTTTAGAAATGAAACTTAAAAAAACACAAAAAAACTTGCTTAATTTTTAATTAATGAATATTTTAATTAACTTTTAAATTACTTTGGACCTTCCACTTGTCTTGAAAAGTATATAAACTAATTTTCTTCAACATTTGTCAAGAACTATAAATATTATGAAAAAACATGCAAAGAACTATTCGTCTTTACCGATTAGTTGAATAATGGAATGCTTCCCCTCCCCATCATGCTCGATATTTTCACCACGAAAAAATCTTTTAAAAACACAATAAATGTACTTTCCTTGCTATATTTCATTGCTCCCCATGGTTTTATTTATTTCTTTTAGCTGTGGAAATCACAACCTGGACTAGAAGCAACTCGTTTATTGATCTCTTTAACCGCAAAACGGTACATTAATAAAGTGCTACTAGTCGAGCTCCATTGTTGTCCCGGATGTTAGCCAAAAGTCTCTAAAGGTCAGCAAATAAAACCGCTAGTCATTGAGGGAAAGCTACTAAAAAGGGGAAAGATACCCCCCCCCCATTCTATTTCACAATTCAGCAGCAAATTGCAACCTGTCAGGCCGCGTTGGCGGCTTTTCAGCTGTTAACAGATTGTTTGGCAGAAATCTGAAAGCGGGTAGCTAAAAGGCCCGAGCACCGCTCGTATTTGGAGGAGCACTTTTATGAGCGATGATTTAACAATGGAGAAATAGCTTTTTTACAAAGACACAGGTTTTGGTAAAGCGGTTGTTAAGGTATTATAAAAACAAACTTCTTTTGTGATCGGATTAGGTATCTTTTTTTTATACAATCACTTGGCGGCAGATGAATTAGACTGTCAATTGAAAGCAAGTTTTAAAGGACTTTGAATTACACTCTTGAGTGATGCTGCTGGCGATTAACTTTACGACTACTTTATAATCTTGGGGTTTCGGGACTTGGAGGCTCTAGGGAATTTTCTTTTTCAAACTCGTGGTTTTCAAAATACCTGCAAAGTTGATGTTGTGAGTGTTGCTACTTTAGGACCTATTTGCTACTTTATTCAGAGTTTTAAATAAATCCAATAATTTAAAACGAATTTAATCAGAGCATATGTTTTATTTCTTTATTTTTATTTTTCAGCTAGAAAGATATTAGATATTTTTTAAAGACATGCTGAATGAATATACTTTTTTTTAGTTCAAAAGTTTTTGTAAATTGTTTGTAGAATTTTTCAAATTTTCCACAATTTCTATCCATTTTCGCACTTTAGCAAATTTGCTGAAAGAATGCGCATCAATACGTTTTTATTTGCGTCGTTTGCTCTTCAGCTTAGTCACGAAGCACGACACTTATTTTTGTATTCAGACAATTCATGATTTTATCAATGTGTTGGGAATATTTATTACTTGTTTATAAGTAAAATTGCAGCTATTAAATAGTTTAAAAATTTTATTCCATTTATCACAAAATGTTCAACTGCGAATATTTTCTCCTCTCGTTTTTTTTTTTTTTTTGTGGATATGTTTGCATTTTAATAATATTTTCCTTAATTATACTTATCTCAGTATAATTTGTTATTTTTCATGTTATAACAGTGCATCTAGCAAAACGTTTTATTTCTAATGCAATTAAAGGTTGTCTTGTGTGTGTGCGGGTGCACTGTAAATAGCAACGTTACTGTAGTTGGAACTTGGTATATGCGGCTGCACTATGTTGCTGGCACCTTTCTCTGTATCTTTGTTTATATGCCATTCTAATCTTAAATGTGAAAATAAATTGTCTTTGGAGCAGAAATTCTCGTATTTTAGTCCAAAGCTACTACTTTTAATATAAAAGAAGGGATTTACCTATTTATATTAGCCGAAAAACATTTCTATAGATAAAAAGAATTCAGATTTGAATTATTTTTCACAGATTCACAATCACAGAAAACATGCTTCTTTTTCCTTTTGTTACATGAACGAAAAGAATTTTATAACATATGACAAGTCATATTTGTACTTTGGTATTTTGGCGAAGGTTTGATACTTAATTCGATTCTAGTTAAAACAGGAACACATTAAATAAAGCTAAATGGAATTCTTTCAGGCATAAGATAAGAACTAACAGATAAATCGCCTGATATAATCTAACTGTGCTTTATCATTCATATACAGTGCTTAATCGATAGATTGCAAACAACGAAAAAGCGATATAAAAATTGATTCACAATTAGATGGCTCGATTTATTGATGTCTTCATGGCCCATTTTATGAATATTGAACTAGACTGCACGTTTGATCCAAAGCTCAAAAAAAAAAAAATGCTACTAAATTTTATAATTTTAAGCAAAATTTCTTAAACTCCTTAAAATTCAATTCAAACTTCTTTTTTTTTCAAATGGATGTATCAAACTGACTTTTTTTTTAGTAAATCATGAATTAATGCAACAAAATGCATTTTAAAATTTATTTATTTAAATGTACACTTAGAATAGTAATAAAACAAAATTTCTTTTAGAAATAAGAAAAATGCTCGCTAGAATTCGAAACACTTTTTTTCCCTAAAACAGAGAAATGAGTAAAAAATGTTTAAGAAACTCATAGCTTTCAATGAATGAAAGATGAAATCTTAATTCTACATAATTTTTATCTATTTCATATTTATGTTATTTTTTAAGCACCTCTGTAAAACATTTCATGGAAGATTGTTCTTTCTATTCTTTTGAATTCTTTTCTGCTTCTCTGAATGATCAGAAAATGCTAGCAGGAAGAGGATTAATCCCTTATATTTGAATCTGAAGAGAAATAAAACATCACATATGAAAGAATTTAATTTTTTCCTAAATGTGTTTAAATTTTTTTAAAACTAATCACATCTTTTACATCTATCTAGCTAATTTGAGATTTTCCGGCTTTTTAATATCATATTTAATGTCTGAAACTAATAAACTCATATTTCCCTGCCCAACATTCTAAGAATGTGCTTTCATTAAATTATAATTGTTAATTTTCGTGTTAACTAAAATTACCAATTTCTCTTTCCTCATCAAATATACTAACATGTATATTCATACACATATTCTTCGAAAATTTCTTATTTAATTTCGAGTAGCTCCAGATTAATAACTCATCTAGGGGAGCTCCTTTCCCATGGGAAGTTTTTTTCCGCTATTCCATGTCTTCTATCACGGTAGAGACGTAGTGCCCAGAGCAATACTGATTGGCTGGCTAAGTGATGATGTCATTCCAAGTTCTTGTGATTAGTGGACGTAATTACAGCAAACTCGATTAAGTCCTACCGACGCCTTCTTCCCAAACTCTATTTCAAGGGTTATAACTCCTTTCCTCCTAATTAAAGCGGGGCTACTGAATATATTAATTACGCAAACTAGCTGCTTAATTTACGGTAATTGAGTTTCCAAACAGGCACAGAATCTGGGCGAAGTAGCGAAGAATTTTCCCTGAATATGCTACGGCTATTTAGCCACATGAAAGCGCTATTTCTGCCTTGCCTCCAAATTCATCTTCAACAGTAGTTTGCGTCGGCTCAAGCTAAGGAATGTCACATTTTGTTGAAGAATACTGAGAGGGGCAATTAAATACTCCTGTGGCTTGTCTCAAGTCCTGCTGATTTGTTTTTAAAAGTTTCAAAGAGGAAATTGTATTATAGCATCAGAATGCACAATAGTCTACATCAAAGATTATTTAAGAGTTAGTAGATACACACATGCTCTCATAATTAAAATACTTTCATGTAAATAGTTTTTAATATAAAAAATAAAACTTCTTTTGCATAATATATTATATTGCACACGATTCTTTCATTGAACTACATCTAATTAGCAGACCTTGGACCTTGGCCACTTGAAGATGAAAGGTTTATCCTCTCTCTCTCTCTCTCTCTTTTAGTTCTCTGCCGCACTGTTAATTTGTCATTTTAAATAAATTATTTACAAACGATATGAAAAGAAATTTCGAAAAATAATAGTTGAACAAGTAAGAGTCTTATTCTATTGCAGTATTTTAAAATCGTTTGCATTAAAGTGAAAATAAAACCATTGACGAAGAAATTGTGAAAAAATGAATTTCATATCACTGAAAAAACTAGAAAATTTGTTAAGATATTAAAATATTTCTTGAAAGAATTATGAAATGAATTTACATTAGTTATCTAAAATAAATGTAATCTGCGAAATTCAGTACGTAATTTTCAATTGAGAATTCTGAGGAGATGTAATCTCCTCATGTATTTCTTCATTGTCTCTCCATTAGTAACAATCTTTGAACAAATTTAAGATTACGGCTCCATTACATAACCAAATTCAAAAAAACGTTCTAATCGTTCAAAATGGAATTTTCGTTTGGAAAATATTCCGTTTTCGTTTCTTATGATTGCCTTTGAAATTTTGTGAGTTACTAAATTTAGTAGATTATGGTGTATTAAAATTACACTGTGGCTTAAACAAAATTTTAAAGATAATCGGAAAGTTATCTAACTATAAAAAAATTACTACGTATATATATATTCAGAAATTTTTGATTTTCATGATGCCAAGATTTCATAAAAGTTCAACAAAAGTAAATTAAATTTTGAAACTGTAATGTTTACATTTCATAATTATATAAATTGTTGCAAACAATTTGAGAGGCATTTACTAATAATGAATCTAATTTAGAAAGGAGTTAATTAAGCATCCTATAGCCTAGGTCGGAATATATTAATTAATCATAAGTAAAGATAAATAGAGTTTGATGTGATGAAGTTATTCAATAAATCATTGCAAAGTTTTTAAAATCAAGGAAATCATAAAATAATTAATTAAACTCCTATCCTGATAAAATTCAAAAAACATCCTGGCATAATGCTTAGGGTATTGATTAAACAATCCAATGTGAATCGGACTGTAATATTAAGACTATCGCCGTTACAAACACAAACTCTCTCTAGTAATTGGTACAGTTTTATTATTATTTCTATATCTCCAGTAGAAGCGAAAAATCGCTTACTTACCTGACGACATCCATTTTGATGGTATCTCTTTCACAAGGATAACCAGAGCTGATTTACTCTCACTCTTCCTTACAAGCCTGGATGATTTCAGCTACTGCTATTCTAATTATGGATGGAGATAGTTGAGTTCGGAGCCTTGAGAATCACGATTGATACTCCATCTGTATTCAACGTCAATGTTCCTGTTTGAAATAATTTTAATTTTACCAGTTCAGTGAGAACCTGTTTATTTATAGATTATTTAATACATCTAACTCGTAGAATATAATATCAAGATAAACGCTAATTTCATGTTTTGTTCTCTAAGCGTAAAATATTTTTTTAATGATTCTACGACTTTTAAAAATTAGATTTAAAAATTAGAACCTGTAATATGACAAACACGTATCTAAAATAATATTTTCATAACTGTTATGTTATTGTTAAAGAGGTGCATTTCGTTAAAAAACGTATTTGAATTATAAATAGTAAATTTCTTTTTTCTTCTTTCGCAGGTATTATTTCGTTACAATGCAGGGCTGGGAAAAAACTCCCGGAACAAGGCGTGTTAAAATTGTATATTAAGATTTAAATAAAAAATACGGATTTCACTCATCGTTACTTTCCAAAGAATTTCCTTTTTAATACCGGACATCCCCCCTCTCATTTTCTACCACCTTCATTTTTGTTGCTTTCGTCAAATAGATAAGATGAGTGAAAAAAATTATCTACGAAATTAATTTCATTAAAGTTAGGGAATCTTCCCAATTATGTGAATACTTGAAAATAAAAAATTCACACATGAAAAAAATAAAGAATAACTATTTATATGTTATTAAGATTCCCTTAAAAACTGAATACCATTTTTCTTTTTGTTTTAAGTCATATTTGGTCTTATAAATTATAATGGAGATTGGCAAAGTTCGAAGACTTTTATTTCATATTCATATTCGTCAATGATTCAAATTACCTGTGATATCTTCACTTCACTACTAGTATGATATTAAATCATCATTTAATACTCCAAGTTATTTTGGCTCATTTAAAAATTAAAAATCATAAAATAATTGTTTTTATTTGGGATTATTTATTTCCAATATTTAAGCATATTCTTACTCATGTATCCAACTTGCACTAGCATTATTACATTGATTTTAAAATCATGTTGTGATTTCAATAACCAACATGCTTTTATAAATGAGTTTAAATAGTTTTTATTTTTCTCTTTTTGTTTGCATGTGCTATTGCAGCATTTAGAGTTCTATATGCTATTTATTTATTATGAATTGAAATAATTTCTTTTAAAATTATAATAATCTGTGAATTGTAATTAATATTATTTTATCAAATTTCTTATCTTTCATGACTATTTTATATATTATTCATGAAAATTGCTGAGTATTAAAATTCTTTTTACTTTAAATTTTTTCTTAACAATTATTTAAATTCTGATAAAGTGAACCTGTAATATGGCCCTTCAATACCAGACAAAATCAAAAGAACTCTTATTTTTTTAAATTTATTTCACTAAGATTGAAAATAATCGTTCACTCTTATCCCCATAAAATGGAACATTGTATATTTGTACTAATCATTGTTTTGTCTCGTAATTTAAATTTTATTCTTTTTTAAGATAAATATTCAACTATTTTCTAATCGATTTAATCAGACGTCCAGCTCAGTATAATCCGTTTTTCCCTTTGCACTCATAGTGTGTGTTTGAGTGTGTTATCCTCGGTTCCAAATATGAGTCTTACAACAATTTATCAATTAAAATTTGTTTGCTCACAAATTCAAAAGTAAATTTTTTAACTATTGTTTTCACACTTACGTTTAAAATTTCATAACTTGCTTATGAAAATAAAAAAAGTGATTTGAAATTTAACAAATATCAGAATTTTTAAAAAGATGCATATTAAGATAAGCATGTTTGCTGTACGTGAATTCTAAGTTGAAAAAGAAAATTCGAGAGTAACATAATTCCTTTTATTAAAAAAAAATATTTTTGAATATCATTTTCATAAATATAGAATTGTAATATTTTATTTAAAAGATTATTCAGGTTATATATTTTTGGATCCCTTTGGTATAAGTCTCTAAACAGTATTTTCATGCAATTTAGTGGCTAATAACATTATTCAATAAATTGCAAGAAATAATAGGGACGAGCTTCTCCTTAGTTCGAGGCAAGAAAGTTAACGTAACAGAAGTTCTGCGAAGTTTATTTATACCATTGGCAATCATCGGTAATTACATAAATGGAGAGTAAGTAATAAATTATGACAGAAAGAATATTCATTACGAGGAATACCTGAATATTCCTGTTATTTAAAACAGAAGAAAAGAAACAGTAATTGCTTGAAATTACATAAATAATTAATGTGCATCACAGAATGTAGAGATTTAGTGGCTGCCTAGTTTCTTTTTGACTGAAAATGTTCCTAATGTTCCTTTTGACTGGAAATATGATGTATGTTTAAAAATTAATTATTAATCCTTAAAATAAATTCTACCGTAAATAATCATTTGAATCTCATTGGTAGCTTATTTGAAACTAGATTTGTCTGTAAAATAACACATTATAGCAAAAAAAGTGGGGGGGGGGGGATTTGATTTAGTCAAAAATTTCGGATGTGGAAAAGAAAAAAAAAATTGTATGAAATAAAATAATACCTTCTGTATTAACGGAAGGGCGGTTTTGATTTCAAAAGTATTGTAAAATGAAAAAAAATAAAGATTAACGAACGGGAATTGGAAAGAATAACTTGACGACATCTGTAAGATAATGAGTGACTTAATTCATGTTAATACTACTAAGACTTTGTCACCTTACTTTCAAACAACTCTCAGCAAAAACTCAGCAAGTGACTCTCATAATGCTTTCAAGTAACAGTCGGCAAAGACAAAATTTCACATTTAAATAAAAGTTATTTTATATTATAAATTAGCTTTCTCTTCCGATCAACTAAAGTGCTCGAAATATTAATAAAAATGATTACTAATACCATAGAGATGAAATGTATTTAGAAATTCAAAAATTTATTAATATTGAAAGATAAAAATTTAATAGAATAAATCTACTATCAAACAGATTATAGTTTATACAAATTAAAAAGTGATTATAGTAATAAAAAATAGTATAGTATAAAAAGCGATTAGCGGAAGAGCAAATTCTGTTTCGGGGTTAATATTCTCCAAGATTTGGCGATTTTTCAAACTCGGTTTTAAGAAACCGATTTTTTAAAAGCAAATTTGTCACATTTGAAAATCGGTTTTTAAATTAAGAAAACTGGTTTACCAGAGCATTTGGTATTCCTCGTTCTCAAAAAAAAATATTAAAAAATCCAACAATATTTTGCATTTTATCTGGGTTGGCATGGATTCGTCCACAACTGAAGGCTTAAGGCGACGAAATATCAATTTATTAACAAGTGATGGTATACTTGAATTTCTGTTAAATGAGCAAAATAATTTAAATGATAAAATAAGTTGGAAATAATTATATATTTTAGTAACTCATTTGCTGCAATTGCAAAACATTTCTAGCTCAGCGAAGAAATCTATATACTTTCTATAGCTTCAAAAACCGAAATTATTAAGTTATATGAAAAGATATTGACTTGCTGCATATTTCCAAATTCTTATGTGGAAACAGATTCTAATAAAGAACAAATCGAAGAAATTATTAATCAGAGTAATGCTTTCTTTAAAAGAAGCCGTGAAAAAAATCAATTCGTTTCATGAACACACTGAAGAAAAGCTTAAAAATCCTAGGACATTGGAAGCTTAATTATCATTATTTGAGGCAAGATATGTCATTCAATGCCTGAAAACTGTAAAACTTAAGTTCAGTTGCCAGTGAAAGAGTATTTTCACTTTCAAGCAATACTGTGCTCAAAATAAGAAAAAGATTTGGCCACCGTTCAGTGAATATTTTGTAATTTTTTTAAATCCAATTTTTTAGGCGAAATTAAAATTAATGAAAATAATATAAATATTATTTGAAATTTTTAATTCAGTTTTCATTATTTTGGGAAAATAATGTGTATATGTAGTCCTTAATTTATATTTTTCAACAATTTTGCTGTGATATTGATTTTCTTTTTTATTATTTTATATAAATTAAATAAAATATCTTTCCCTATTGTTTTTTTTTTCTTGATAAAAATTCGAAAACCAGCCAAAATCGGTTTTTCAAAAAGCCTTTTTTCTTTATAAGCCGTAATATTCTCAGAGTCTATATAATTGAAAATGTCTCCCCCCCCCCTTTGATTTTCAGGTAGTGTAAAACTAATTTATGACATATTTTCAAAACATATAGATTTTACAAAAATGTGTTTGTTTTTTCTTTTTTAATATTTTATTAAAAAATTTTTTTGTTCTTTGTAGAAAAAACAATTATTTAAAAAATTTATTTCGCTGATATTGTAATCAATCTTTGGAATTTCAAAAATTAATATTGATATTTCTGCTATCTTTTAGACCAAATTTACCAAAATCTGAAGAAAAAAAAATCTGTAATTATGTATAAAAGAAAAGGCATTCATTTCTTATAAACGAATTATGTTCATATATATAACAGACATTTCTCTACTTAAGTGAAATTGGAAACAATTACAGATGCACAGCCTAAACCCGGACAGAGGAGGATATCAAATTTCTAGTAGATTTTTCATTACAGTTTTCTGACTTTAAAATATCAAACATCTTGCATGTCATTGTTATTTAAAGTTATGATCATGTTGACAGCATTTAACCACTCTTAATCATAATTAAGGGTTTTTAATATCTATTTCCATAAATTCCATAAACACCATTTATAAAATGCAAGGAATAAAACTATATATATATATTTATTTACGCAATCCATTTTCAATAATATTTGTGCTTCTTCAATTAAAACAAGCACAATTCTAAATTTTTTTCAAATAATAAAAAAATACTTTATTACATTGGAGTGACAAACTTTTTGGCCTCACAAAAATTGTTTTCCGTCGAGATTTATAGCTTTTATTTTTATCATAAATCATTCTGTTCAAATACAATTTAAAAGCAAGATACAACACTGTTTGAGATATAAAGGCCAAAAATGGAAATTAAATTCTAAAGAAAACGGATATTTATCCTTAGGTCATAGATTCTGAACCATCTTTCTTTAGATAAAAAATGTATTTTACAATCCACAACAAATAAAAATTTAAGTCACGGGTCTGTCGTTGTAATTGGGAAGGTGATAAAAAAAGTTTAAAACCGGGAGAACATTCTTTTTTTTTTTCCATTTCTTCAGCCATTATTTGAATCTCAGCGTTATTACAAAAAAAAAATATTTTTTTTTTTTAAGCGGCATCTCAAATGGCGCATTAAAAATACTCTGTGACAGGGTTTTTTTTTTTCATACTTTTTGTTACATTCCAAAATAGAGTAACAACAACAAAAAAAACTTATAACAGACATGACAAGAGTTAAAAAGCAACATGATTTTTTTAAAGCGCTTTTTGCTTTTTTGAAAAATTAAACAAAAAAAAAAGAAAAAAAAAATACAAACTACCTCATGTTAACCAAATTAAAACATACGGAGATTTACCTTTGAAGTAGAATAAAAATTTCCAAAAAATAAATTGTTGAAAATACCACCAAAAAAAAATCTAAACACATTAAAAAAAACAGAGCAAAATACCAGTCTAGGCGATTTGTATTTACCAAGAGAAAAAAAAAATCACCATAAAAGATAGGAAGCGGGGTGGATTTTTTTTATGCACTTTTTTTAAATATTTGAGGCATGTTGTGCGTATGAGTCAGTTTTCGAATTGTGCCTTAATACAGCTGAAAGGAAGACTTCATCTGGGAGAAAGCGGCAGAACTCTGGAATAATTGATGAACCCGGTGAATGGCTGAATTCCCATCCAAGGGGAGAAAATTGAATTAAGAAGGGCTGTAAACTGCACGGAAGCCCACCGGTATGAAGAGACTGCCCCACCCCCAAGGAAGACATACCTAGGGTTACCAGGATTGGCTCTGTTATCACTTGAATGAAGAGCTCAGTTTGAGACTAAATTTGGAAGCAAAGAAAAAAAAAGTTGACTCTTAAGATGAATTCGATTAGACGGTGTCCGAAGACAACCGGATTAACCGCCTTGATGGCGCTTAGGTAATACAAATTTTAGAATCCCACTTTTTCCATTTCACTACTTGAAAAATTTCGATTAATTTTTTTTTCATTCCATTACTACCAAATTAAGATAAATTTTTAATGATTTTGATTTAAGGTTTAGAAAAAAGAAAGTTTTAATTTATATAAAAGAGAGTTTTGTAGAACAGTTTAATAAATTGGTATATTAAAATAGAGAAAAATTGAAATTGCGGACCATCTACAAGAGATTTTTTTTTGTATATAAAATGTAATATTTATATGTAAAAGCAATTATACATTTAAAAAAAATTTAACATTTATTCTAAAAGTGTTTAGTTTTAAGATCTGATATTCTTAAATTATAAAAATTTTTATTCCTTTTTTCTTTCCACTACTTCCAAACTTAGATAATTTTTTTATAGATTTTAATTTGTTCCATGTAAACGATTTTCGTAGAACAGTTGAAATAAAATGGTAAATTGTTATATCCAAATATTTAGATTACGGATCACCTACATGAGAGTTTCTGTTTATCATGTCTATGAAATGCAAAATTTTATATTTTATCTTAATTTTATAACAAATTAGTAAAAAAGAAAAAAAAAAGGCCGATATATTTTTTAATTCAATCTAAAAATATTTAATTTTAGATTTCTTAATTTTAAGATAAGATATTCGTAAACTATATATTGGGACATTTTTTTCCACTTTCAGTCGCATAAAATAACATAATATAAAACTACAATAAAGTTGAAGGGGTCCCTAGGAAATTGTTTAGTTAGCCCTTTTAATTATCCGATCACCATCATAAGTTTGAATAAGACAAAAAATTTTGCATAACAATAACATTTCCTCTCGACATAGCTGTTGATATAAGTACTTATATAAGTAAGGTTGATATAAGTAACAATACAAGTACTTGTGAATGCATGTGGTATGCCCAAGTTTGAGTGATTGCTGGGGCCTTACAAAAATACCTCCCAAATTTGGAATAAATGCTTTTCAAAATGAAAATGTATATTTGAGTGCTATTTTTTTTTTTTTTAAATTTAAGCACGAAGTTGAAAATAGTATATTATAATATCAATGCATAAAAATTAGTATTGTTACATTTAAGAGTTCAGAGTTAAAAGAAAAGATTTAATATTATTTGATAAGTCGTGAATAATGGCGTAATTTTCAATTTTCAAATTGATATTCTTTAAATATTTCTGCAATTATGATTTTTATTAGCTTTTTGCACTCCAGTTATGAAGTTTTAGTTGTATTTTAATTCCAGAACATTTTTTAAAAAATTGGACGAAGAAAAGATGAAGTATAGAAATGAGAATTATAAAAATATTCAGAATTACAGAAATCAAATTATATTAGTTCTGTTATTACATAAATGGGAAAAATTAAACTGAAGGGATTTCTATGCTGAGTGAATCTTAAGAATAAGTTTAAATAAATTTATTTATTGAATTGCACAAATAAAATAAAATTTATTCTTATGGCAAAAAAATTGTATAAATTAATTAATGATTCGAATGCTGTATAAAAAATACCAAATAAATAAATATTCTTATGTCATATAAATTTATCCTCAATATAAAATAGACAAACTAATAAAAGGTAATAAAAATAAGACTAGGTAATAAAAACTGGCTATAGTAAATTTCTGCTATCATGTGCCTATAAAAATTTTTCTGTCATATAAATTTTTGTTATAGAGAGTGATTATCATATTAATCTGTAGTCATGAGAAGGAATTAAAAATTCTTTACAGTGTGAAAAATTGTATTTATCTAAAAAAAAGTATTAATTTTTCTATATTATTTTTTAATTAGCTATAAACTTCTGAAGGAATAAAAGTTAATACTTTTCTAGATGCTACGTAGATAAGAAGAAGTGAAAAAAGTCAAAGTTTGAAGCATTACTTTTTCAATATGTTAAGCATACTTTTATTTATCGTTCTTTGGAAAATATTTTATTCCAGTTTGAATCTAGTTTAGCACTTATAAATAAAACTAGACATTCACAGTATTCTCCATTTATATGAACAGTTATTAACCTCATTCATTGCTTTTCATTTCATTGCTGCTCATTTTATTAACCCCATTCATTGCTCATTCATTTAAATGGTAAATATTTAAGAAGATAAATTTACTCCTGTTGGGGTGGCATTAGAAATTGATAAAAATATTCCCATTTGGGAGTAATTTTTATTATTTTCTCATTGTAGAAATTCACGAAATTGAAAGGCATTAATCATTGCGTGGTTTCAAAGTTAGAGCCAGCTTTTCAAACTAAATAAATATGAATATTATACCTAAAAAGCTAATTTCAGCACAGAATACAGAAAAGAAAAAGGTCGCCCCCCCCCCCCAAAAAAAAGTTTTTTTTTTTAATGAATTAAATGAAAGGGATAAGTACTTATTATATTCAAAGACAGAAGTGTTTATGAATTCTTTTAAAGGAATGATTTAACTTTCAAAATAATATTTCTTGATTTTTCAGGGGTCAAAAATTTATAATTGAATTTTAATGGTTCCTTGCTATTAAATTTTACTAATTTTTAATAATAATAATCCATTATAAAATTTTGAATTATTTATCAAACTTTGAATTCAATTATTAAATTTTGAATTCAATTATTAAACTTTGATACAATCACACTATATTTTTTTCTTCAACTTTCCAGATAAATCTAGGCGCTTTGGCTCCAATTGACTGTAAAATATATTTTCAATTTTTCTTCCAAAAATATGTAAAAATGATTTATAAATGTCTGTATATTTTAACCACTTAACTGCTTTATTTCCTATAGTATCTAAAAAGATGGAGAAATACTTTTTAAAGAATACATCATTTTGATTTAAATAAAATTCCATAAAACAGTGAGATACATTGCATTCTACATAATTATTGTATTGAATTATGAAGTTTGTGGGTAACCTAAATTTAAGTGAAAGCTTCAAACTATTGCGATACAGCGTACCCTAAATTTATTTTAGTTTACTATCAAAATTAAGAAAAATTAAAATAATTAAAATAACTGTTCTAGAATATGAAAATAACATTGTAAATTGATCCATTCAGAACGACTGATTAATATTGTAAATGGTTTAATCTGTTGATATATTACATATAAAAAGAAAAATGAAGAATATTTAATTAAAAGATTTTTTTTCAACAACTCTTATTAAAGTTAAGGAAGTCAAATATCATATTATATATTTATTTTAAAGCCTTTCAGTGCATACTCAAGAAAGACAGATGTAATATTCCGAATCAAACTCTAATTGTGTGTATCGCTGATTGTTCAAAACACTTATCCCCCCCCCCATATTTTTAATATTTTTTTCATCAATAATTTTTTCTTCTGAATATAATTGATCGTTGGAAAAACGGAACTAATAGTAGTAATTACTCAGCTTGTATCATACCTTTTCCATGTCAGTCGATATTTGACTCAAAAGATGTTAAAATGTGTGTGAGACAGAGAAATAGAGATAGAAGAAGAAAGTAAAAGTTTTAAAGAAAAAAAAGTTAATACACCAAAACAATATTTTGCACCAAGCCTTAATCATAATTCTAAACATAAGCAAAACAAGCATTTCCAAAATAAATTTATTTCATATTGCTGTCAATGTCTTCGAAACGACAGCTTTTCCTCAATTAAATTTCGCCATCTCCCTTTCAAACAAATGACAACACCGTCTTAACCTGAAATGTGTTAAAAATTGTTTATCGCAATATGACCTCGAATCCATGGAATCACGTACAAATGAAACATAAATCAAGATTTTATTGGCTCATTTTCGTATCAAGCCTTCAATTTCCTGCATCACCATTGGCGAATTTTCTCCTTCTTTCCGAAAGCGGCAACCCCTAAATCGATGAGAAATCTTGCATTCTTACCAAGTCTCAGATCTCGCAAAACATCGAACACCTTAGACATGGAAGCAGCTTTTGCGCCAATCTTTTTTCCCTTATTTCTCTTCCCTAAACACGGCCCACTCACTTGTATTAGCCATTCCATTTGGAGGGACACTTATGTTAGAGTGACCATAAAAATAACGGAAGGATTCGCTGTGCTTAGGGGGCATTTCCCTTTTATCTTTGCCTTTTTTTTTCTGGTACCACTTCTGGTTGGCGGTGGGTCTTCCATCTAAGAGGTCCCAGCCAAGCCCAAATGTACCATCGTTTGACTGTCTGCAACTGAAAGAGGAAAAAAATATGAGAACGTAACTCTTTATGCAGTTGCTGCTGCTGAAGTAATCTTTTTTTGGTTTCGTTCTTGATTCCTTTTCCTTTCTATCTCTCTCTGGAGAAGATAGAGAGCGCTCATAAGACCCTTTAGTGCCTTTTTACGGGATTACCTAAAAATTCCTCAGATGCGAGCGTTTGGTTATGCAGGAGAGTTATGTTCGAAAAGTCAAATACCTTTTTTTTTTCTATTTTGAAAATGTAGAAAAGAGATGCAGCGATTTTGCTTGAAAACCACCAATCTTAAAGAAAGGTCTTTTTTCCCCTATCTCTCTTAAAATCGGTTTGTTTCCCTGGTTTCCCAGTAAAAGCATGCTTTCATATCAAATGTTTATGATATCTGTTGAAATGATCTTTGTCTCTGAAATGTTTATGATCCTTCTTTTATTTGAATGTAGCATTACGAAAAAGATCTCAACTCAAAGGTGATTTTTATTTACTGATGCAAGAAAACAATGGTGGTTCAAACCCCTGTAATTGATCAATCAAACAATATTATTCTTAAATGATGATATACATTTATAATTCATTGAGTACTTGATTTTTAACAATCCAAGTGCAAAGGCTATTTGGCAAATTTTATTAAAGTTTTGCCAAAAGCTCGGTGAATTGTATTTGAAATTCCCATGTTTCAAATATATTGGGTGATTCAAAGGTGGCACTTTCCAGGGGCTTTAAAACATTAACAGTCAAACTCACAAACCACCTTAGAGAATCATAAGTTAGAAGTACACTTAAAGTTTTTGTCTCGCCCTTGATAGACATTACAGAGGCAGTAGCATGTGTGTCGTGTAACTAGACAGGTGATATAGTGGCATCTGTAGTAGATAAAACTTTTTCTGTTTCTTCCATTTAGCAAAACAGTAACCGCAACTACTGTGCAATTGCATTTTCGATCACAATTCAGAAAAAAAAAATCCATTTAGAAAATGTATCATTAAATGGCAAGAAAAATTTTAAACTATGGGATGCTTGTGCAAAAGTATAAATTATGGACGACAGACTGTAGTGCAAGAAGTCGTCATTCAATGAAGCTCGAAAAAACCCAACTCAGAAGGCGAGTAGTGAAGTGCAGATTTCTCAGCCCACCGTCCGGAGGATTTTTGAGAAAGATGCTGAAAATACAAATACCATACGAGTGGCAAGTGTTCCAATATCTGAATGATTTTTTCAACCAAAAGAGCTTTGAATTCCGTGCCTCTTTGAAGCTTTTATTTATTTATTTATTTCTGAAAATGTTGATTTTGCCGATCACTTAGTTTTCATTGATGAAGCAACATTTCATATCAGTAGTAAGGTACAAAAACGCAGTTTTACCTTTTGATGAAAAGAGAATCACAAATTCACAGTGCAACACATGCGAGTTTTCTCTAAGATAAATTTGTAATATGCAGAGTTCAGAAAGATAGAGCGCGGCCGCCTCTAAGGAGTAACTATTGACCTACCGTCGCGAGAAAAACTCTAGTAACCCTGAAAGTTGGGGTCAGTCGGCTTGAGAATGAGATATGCTATTGGGATTGTGGAATTTGCGCTCTATTGATCATTTCCCACCCCTAGTTTGCAGGTTTACTGGAATTTTATTACATTTGGCAGGAAAATTTGACGTGGAGCGCATATTCCACTCTTTTTTTTTTTCTTCTGTGCCGTCCCCTTCATTAATGACCTTTTTAGCAGTGATAGATTACTTTATGATAAGATAAGACTACCAGGTTGAATCTCCCCCCCCCCTCCGTAAAAGCACTTGAACTCATTATCGTGAAATGGTTGAAGTAGGTAGTATCTCATGGGGTTTTCAGAAACTTATGAGGAAAAAATCTGCTCACTAAATCTTACTTATCAAAATAATAATTTAAGAACTCATTCTTTAATAAAGAAAAATATTTCTGAGCAACTTTTTTAGTAAAATGCTGCTATTAAACAATTTTAAAATACGTGAAACGCCTTTCAAAAAATGAAAAAAGGAATTTATTTAAATACTTTGTCTCAAACATAACATGAATACGTTGGTAGATTTTCTGTTAAGAAATCAAGACTGTTTGTTAAAATTTGATTTTTGATGTAAGAATGTTATAATTTTCTTTTCTTTTCTTTTAAATACGGCATAAAGTCTTGCAAGGAATTTCATGTTTTAATTTAATTATTCGTGTTTAAATTAATTTCATTTTATTTTCCGTGTTTAATTTATTTCGCTGTAATATAAATTTATATTACAGCTTCCGAATTAAAAATTGTAATACATTAATATTACAGCCATACTGTTAAATTCGTTTTTGGTAAATCGCGAGAAGCAAATATCACCAAAAAAGTAACTACATATAAACAGTTGGTCCCAGATTTGTAAAATTTCGTACATAATTACTTTTTCACCAATATATATTCAAAAATTAGAATCTTTTTCAAAATTGTGAATTTTTTATTGGTTAAATCTTACTTTAAACTTAATCAATCGAAAAAGCTTAATGGCAATTGTTTTGTCACATTAAAATTTAAAAAATAAACTTTCCAAAGACAAAATTTTCGTTTTCGGGACAATTTTTCTTTAGATCTTCTGAAAAATTCAAAATTAATTTTAGAAATAATTTGTAACATTTCATTTTTATAGAAATGAAATTGAAATCAATTTTGATATTTCACCTTAACGTTCCGTCGTTACTTTCTTAAAGTTGAGAAAAAATATCTACTTCTTTTCAACAGTAACTTCAGTTAAAATTTTTAAGAACTTAAAATGGCTTATTTAAATAGCAGGATGTACAGATCTTTTACATGATATGCTATAATTGATGAAATCAAGACCAATGACATCATCAAGACTTCAATGATGAATGAATAAGTACTTTAATGAGCACTTGAAATTAGTTAGGAAACAATTTGAATAATCTGACATATGAGATACTTTATACATTGCAACTAATCCTAATTCGGAATAATATTTCTCTAAAACTATTTAAAAAAATGTTTCTACAATCTCAAAGGATGTCATACTAACCGTTTCAGAATATTTGTAAATATTAAGTTTGAAAAGAAAAAAAAATCTTACCTTTTAGCGACTTATTCTGGAGAATTATGGAGAAATAGGAATTGTGAGTGCAATGATTACAATCAAATGAACAATGACTTGAGAATAGAAGTAAAATGCTCAATGCAAATTAAATTTTCATTACATTGTTAAATTTAATTTCGGATTTATATCTGATTCTGTTCGTGATTAATGTACTATATTCTATGCATTGATTACTTTACTATTTCTGCATTCAGTACGTCATTAATAAATCACTCAAATACGCTGTAGATTTTTTAATAATATATAAATTAAACAAATAGTATTTAAACATGAGGAACTCAAATAGGTACTTCAGTTTCTTCAAGATCAGATTCTTTGAATTAGAAAAGCATTAAAAAAATTTGTATGAGGAATCAACCCAAAAATTTTGGTTGAAAATTAGTAAAATTAATGTTGAAGGTTACTTAGTTGCTACAAACATATTCTTGTTATAATTCCCAATAGCTTTAATTTCGATTTATATTCTGTTTCGCCTTGATTTCATTTAGGAATATGGTAAGTACGAAATTATTTCATTTGGAACATTCGATTCTTACACTTACACATTCTATCATTCAGAACCTTAAAAAAAATGGACTTATCTATTAATCTGATATTTTCAAAAGATAGATTCTAAGACAGATTGTGTTGAAAAACTGAAAAGTGTTTTCTTGCCAAAAGTGTCATTTGATTTAAAAACAAAACTCCATAACTGACAAATAACTTTTTATTCAAAACAGTCAGTAATATATTGATAGAATTTTTTTTTAAAAAACTTTAATTAAAAAAAAATAACGATTTATTATTTTTACAAAAGCTTTTTGGTTTATTTCATACAAATATTTAGTTGACCAAGTCTATAAAACCTTCAGAAATAAAATAAATAACGAAAACTACGGTGAGTGAAATGCAATTAATATCGCTTCATATCCCATTAAAAATTGATATTGGTTCCAAATTAACACTTTCAATACCTATGCAGAATTACATTACCTTAGTAATACCTGGGCATATGGGATTGAGTTCATGGGACATGAGGACCGGATTTTTGAGTGAATCAGCGAAAATTTATCAAACATTCATAGGCAAAGTTAATTCATTACTTATTTCAGTTATAATCCCAATAAAATTAACTGAATCTATCGTTACTATACAATTGTTTTTGTATGTATTGTTTGATTTTTGACGTCGATCTTACATTCTGTATGAATGCTACTTATTAAAGTTGAAGTATTCCCAACACTGTCAATTTTGAAATGTTGTGCTCTGGACCATCTGTCCCTAATCCAACAAAAGGATAACCTGAAAAATATAGATAAAAGTAAATTTATTTCATCGCATATATGACACTTCATTCTCACTATTTCTCTCCGCTTGTTTCTACAATTTTTAATCACTATATCACAAAGCCCATTAAAATGTTGGGAACTGAAAACGACATTTTATTTTTCTAAAACTTGAAAATGCATTACGATTGCTTACAAAATAAATCGTCATCATAACCAAAAGTTTCTTTTCTTTATAAAACCAGTGTAACTGCCAAACAATGAAAGTAAACAATGCTATGCCCAATTCTTAGTTGTTGTTTTTTTGAAGTCATATTGATTGGATGAAGAAAAAGTTGCATTCCGAAATAAACGCTTTCTTCCACATTTGTGACAAGTATTTCGAAATTTAAAACTAAGCATATCTCTAAAAATTTTCTAGAGAGAAAAGTGAAATTTTGTATGTGTAGATAAAAAGAAAAAAGGAGAAAAATTGTACTAATTCACACTTGAAATTATGATGGATATATACAAACTTAATTTTTGTACAATTGCCTACCTTATTTAATAAAATTTTGTAATTCGAAGTGTTTAGATGCAATATTTAAAAAAAATTATTTCTTTGGGCAACTTTTTGATACTTTATTTTTTAAAAAAGTGACTTCCGAAACCATGCTAACATAGTTGTAAAATTATTTTTATCTTAATGCCTAATATTTAAATATTTACTATTGTAATTGTAATTTTGATTACGATAAAGGTCCAATCTATATTAATCTATAGTTTTAGCAAAAAATTTAGGGGCGAAAAAAGAACGCATAAAATGTAAAGCAATATACTTTATCTTTAGCTTTCTTTCGTGTATGGAATTTAGACAAATTGAAAATTAGTAGTAAATCATTGACAGAGCTTTTAAGAAAACAGGCTACTACATTTGCTACTATATTACCTGCGAATAAAACTTTAAATCATGATACTGAATCTGAGAACTAAACGTTTTAATGGAGAACTATAGATGCATTTACATGTCGATTGATGATACATTGGATTGTGTATAAATGTCTGACTGTAAATAAGCTAGAAAATGATGTAATATATTTCAAGTTTGAAGGAATATCAGTAATTATCAACATTTTCTTCCTGAGAATTAACCAGCATTTATTTTTTGAATTATTAATATGATTCCTATCTTATTTCAGACAAAGCGCTTAATATTTTGAAAAAAAAAAGCTTTTTTGAACAATTATAACATTAAAAATACATTAGCTCATTTCAAGTAAAAGCTTGGGGAATATGTATACATACAAGAATACATAAATACAAATTGAAAGAACTAAGCATTACTGATATCCACTTAAATTTCAATTTAAAGCAGTTTCTATGTTTTTTCATTTTGTTAAAAAAAAGTTAAACCGTAAGAGATATAAAGATTAAATCCTCATAAAAACTAAAAATTTTACTTCACTTTATTGGATGAATTTGTATTAAGCACATCAAAATTATTAATGCCATCTGTGCGAGAAAATTATAATCGTGTTCCTTTATAATAATTTTTTTAAATCAAATTTCTCACATTTCATTTATTACTTTAAACTCTCATCTAAAACGCAATTAAGGGTAGACAGCCTTTTCTGACGGAAGCTTTGTCTCATTTTCAAGGACATGGAGTATCAGTCATTATTGCTCTGAACTGTGATTACATTTTGGCGTTCATTGTAAAATCGCCAAATCCTGCATGCAAAGATAACGGTTATAATGCGACAGCCCGGAATGGGAAAGATATCTTTTAATGACATGGGGGGTTAATTTATGGAGCGCATATTCCACTCAACCATGCTATTACATTTGGGGCGTGAAGGAAAGGGCAGTATTTCATTTGGCGCTAAAAGAACCGTTATTAACCGGATATCTGCATTATTGCAAACGAAAAGAATTTCTAATGAAGAGCGATTAGTTAGCCAAATGTGGTGGTCTTTTGCTTTAATGCCTACTTCCCTCCTCACTTAGATTCGTCTGCGGGCGGCAACAATGTTCAGGGTTTTTCTCGTGGTAGTAGGACAGTAGTAGAGCATCTGCAACTATCTCTAACAAAACTCAAAATAACCCCATACGATTCTCTTGCAGTTGACAAATAATATCTTAGATTGTTCTTTATTTTAAGTACATTGAAACTGTATACATCTTTCTGCATCACT
The DNA here is from genome assembly GCA_026543055.1 of Argiope trifasciata. Classification (NCBI taxonomy): domain Eukaryota; kingdom Metazoa; phylum Arthropoda; class Arachnida; order Araneae; family Araneidae; genus Argiope; species Argiope trifasciata. Next base: position 548,396 of record JAPMOQ010034295.1, read on the forward strand.
CAATATTTGATACAGTGTTATAAAAACCAAGATATATAAAAGGATAAAAAATTTCTTCCATTTCCCTTATACATATTATGTAAGTATAGTTAAATATCTTGTAATCAAAAAACATTACAATAATACGGCTTTCCCTATATATAATCCAAAGAAAAGCAAGAAATTTACCCAGCATTAAAATTTTTTAATGCTGGGTAAATTTTAAAGTAAGGATAAGTTGTAGGATATTTTAAACAAAGCGAAAGCTTGATCTGAATTTTAAGATTCAAAGAAATCTTATTTCTTTAATCCCAGAGACTCAGTTTATAAAGTATAGAATCATTAAACTTTTTGTCCGATTTTGATTCCCGCTCATAATAACCTAATCTGAATATTAGAGAATTTGAAAACATTAGCTGAGAGTAAGGATCGACCATGGTTCTCCCTACACAGTGCGATATTTTGCCAAATATTGCATCCTGGGTTCAAAGATCGCGCTCTCCCCCTCCCCCCCCCAGGGAGGACTGACCGGTAGGGTCAAGGGGCAGATGAGGACGAGAGACGGACGGAGAAGGTCACAAGTTCGAACGGACTTCATTTTAGCGGCATACTTTAAAAAAAAAATCCTATTTGTAAATATATAAATAATATAATAATCCAGAATAGAATTGTTTCTTGTTCTTATTTCTATATAATCAACATTTTTAAAATGAAAGAGTAACAAGATTTTAAAATGACCACTCAGGCTTTGGATGGAATGTGACACCAGACATTTGAAATAAAGCAAAAAGAAATACGTTAGATGTCAGCGGGAACATTGCTGTGAGAGTATATTTTATTGAACATTCCGACATGATATTATATGAGCCATGAAATATGTTATATCTTACACACACTTTGCTTTCTGTCCATAAAATGCCATGAATGTTATTGGTTGCTAAAGTTAAAGTTTAATCTATTTTCTTTTAAGTTAACTTTTCTATCTTTTAAGTAAAATTCAAGTTCAAATTTTTAATGAAGCTGTTGTAATTGGTGTAAGAATATTTGAATGAATATAATTGTGTAAGTATTCTAAAATATATGTGAGTGTGTCTATTAAAATTTCAAATTTGAAAATAATTCATATCATTAATAATAAGTTTCGAACAAAAGATTTATTTGAATTTTTTTATAAATAATATTTCCGATGAACAAGTCAGTCGTCAAAGGCACTACTGTATAATAAATATTTTTGACACATTTCAGTGCAAATTATCGCCAAGCTAAAATATTTTTCAGCATATCCTTGTCGCCAAATATTGATGATAGTATAAATAATGTCTGAACAGTCAAATAATACTGCTATTACCAAGCAAACATGGTACCAGTGCCAATATGTATTGTAATTAATGTTGTATTTAATTAAGTATGGAATTCGTCACCTCAAGAATATAAAATAACTTTTTTTGCTAGAAATATTTTATTAACACTTTCGATTATAAGAAAATAAATGAAATATAAATTTAAGCTAGGAGGGACAAATTATAACTTGTTAAGTTAGTCTGGATTCCAATGAAGCAAAGGACAATTCGGCCAAATACTCATCCGCGTTATATAAATAGCAAACCGAATAAAGGCGTCAGACCTTGACTCGTTATCGATGGCTCTATGCTGAAGATAAATACCTATCTTTTTTTTTATTTGCCCACACACATGTGTCTTCTGCTTTTACTAAATTTGCTTCGCATGGTCTTAAAAGGAATATTCACAGAAGCTGCAGCAATTCATCCGATTAAGTGGATTTTACTCTTTATCAGTTACCTTTCTTTTATTCCATAAAACTACATAAACTTTCCATTTTAAAGTTAACAGTAGCCTCACGTTAAGATCCAGTGGACATTAAAGAAACCTGACGTGTTGTTTGTAACCCTTTATGACTCTCATATCACCCAATCACCCACCGGCTAGGAATGCTCTTAGTGCGGTATCTTACGAGTTAGTCTGTACGATTAAGACTTCTCGATTCGAGCTATCGGACCACCCCCAACGCATAAATCAGTCAAAGATCGAAGTGGGCCATTAAAGAGGCCCATTAGGGGCCTAATTCATTACATAATGGCTAAACCAGATAGCGGTTTTTCATTGCTTTATAGCGTGATAAAATGGTCGTTACTTTCAACACACCTTCGCATTTCTAAAGTAGCAACTCGGGGAAATGCCAGCAATGCTTTTACCCGGCCAGATACCGTCCAGTCTGTAGATAGGGGAGATACATAAAAACTGATCCGGCGAGATTTTGGGATATTTCCAGGGCTTTTTGAAGAAGTAGTAATTTTGAAATATGCTTTTATAGTCTAACTAATTCAAAACAGATAGGATATCAATAAATAGATCTTTCTCCTTATTAGGATTAACAAAATTGGTTCTAAAAAGGAGTATAGAAAAGGTAAATAACAATTTTCAAGCTAAAAATTCCAAAATGTTTATTCTTAATTATATTTTAATAAATTGTTAATAATGAATGGATATGTTGCAACTAATTTTTATAAATAAGTGATTACGATAATAAATTTCTAAGAAAAGAAAATTAATTGTTGTTTATAAAAATTCACGTTGAAAACCATTTGAATAACCTACAAATTTGAATAATCTACTTATTACAAAACTCAATGTGCGTGTGTACGTGTTGGCGTTCTAAAAGCCAAACCATTAAACTTACGGCTACCAAATTTCGCACACGTATACCTTGGGGGTCGGGAATGTGCACCCAGGAGTGATTATTTGGAATTTTTAATTAGAATTTGAATTAATTAAAAATTTAGCAAAATTTTGATTTTCAAAAATATTATAGCACAAAATTGATTTTTACACCATATTAAAGATCCGACAATTATCTTTTTAGTGATACTAATATTTTAATCAACGAATTAATTTCCTATTTTTAATGACTTTTTCAAAAAATAATTGTTATATTTTTCAACAATAAAAACAAAATCTAAGGTGCTCATTACGAAAGAAAGGGAAAAATTATCTTTTATCTATATGTTGTCATCAGAATGACATAAACTCGAATAAAAAAATAAATGAATTATTATTGCAAACTAAACATATAAAAATGCTTTTTTCATCACATGTCTATATAAAATAAAATAAATATTATATTTGTTTTTTCTAAAAAGAAAATTTAAAGAAAAGTATTTATGGCTTTTAAAGTAGTATTAATCAAATAAATTAGCTTTATTTAAGGTAATATGATTTAATATGTATCTTTTCAATTCAAGGCCCAATGACTAAATTGTAAACATTAAGAATAGAAATTCATCTATAAAAAAAGTCTAAATGAAGTAGATAATTACATAGCACGTAACACGAGACTAGAAATGCTTTAAGAAATGAAGAATGTTTAACTTTTATCTAGATCCTCTGCTCTGTGACTCATATAGTATTTAATTGACAATGACGTTACATAAAGTATTTAAGTATTAAGTTAAATACTTATTAAGTAGTAATAAGTATTTAACTTACAATTTTAAAGAGTATTAAGATTGCCGAACCTGCTGGTTACCAAAGGCGGCTAGTATCAAATAAAACAAAACAAAACAATGGACTAAAACAATGTTTGAAAAACTTAAAAAAAAATCTAAACCTTTTTTATACTTTTACCTTTGATTTAATCAGAATATATTCGAATAACATAGAATGTATTTAATTATAGAATAAATACAAAATTCAAGAAAAAGGGTGAGGTATGAATTACCGAGAATTCAAATAGAGGGTTAAAAAAAACCATACATAACCATATACAAATTCTATTGTATTATAATTTTAAACTTGTAATGCAAAAATGATTTTAATATTTAAAAAACAATTTTTATATGAAGATTGCGAAATGTTTTATAACTTTCATAAGAATTCACTATAAATTAAATGATAAATAAAATTTTTTAGTGAAGTTGTTTCTTTAACCATATAAGGGCTATGAGTTTTTTATTTCATTTTCTTTACTTACTTTTTGAAATATTAGGCTAAAAATTGCCATTTTGCATCGTTGCTTTTCTTCACATCTAAGTTACCTGTATCGTGATGTTCTTTGATTTCCATTAAAAAATATGCGCGTTGATTGTAATCTGTGGTCAAGTCCTCCTGGTAATGATTAGCTGGCATTTTTAAACATAAACTGAGGACAGTATAATGGTTTAGCAAAGGTACATTTTCCAGGACATAATATAATTTTTTCATTAACAATAATTAGTAAATTTTCGTCCTTTCATGATATTTTTTTTTATAAAAAGGATGTGAACAAATTAATACTCTGCCCAGAAAATCTCCATAAAGCTAGCTTTCAAAGCAATATACCCAATTCCCCCCAATTGCGACGTTACTGTAATAGTGTGAAGTTATCGTTAAATATTCAGATGATTGAAGATGACTTCATTAACCAAAATGCTGTCTCTAATAATGAATAATCTTATTCTTTTGAAACTTTCACTAGGCCGTCTTTTTAAAGGTAGATTTTTTTCAATATTATTGAGTAAAATTAATTCATATGTGACTTCATTAAATAATTTTTCTCCAAAAAATTCAAAACGTATTCTTCCTGCAAACTCTTATGAAAGATATTCAATGTCTCCCACAGACTTATCGTTTAGTTTTATGTAATAATTGAGACTATATACGTTATTGTTCAGACCATATTTATTTAGAATAGACTTAGAGAGTAATTAAAACTGTGGATAATTATTGTATTTTGTAATAAAGAAATTACTTGAATGAATATTTCAAAAACATTTATTAGTAGCCGAATAATCTTGAATTCAATTTTTCAAATAATGTCAAACCTTACTTTCTACATCTAAGGTACTCCATTATAGTTGATAAAATAAATTCATCCATTAAAAATTTTAAATGTTTCTCATATCTTTTTTTCTATCAGACTATGTAATTATAAAATTTTTGGAATTAAAAGATTCACTAGAAAAAAAATTATTTTAATCTACTACAATGAGATATGCGGCTACTTTACAATATCTAATATGAACAATTATTGATTTTGCGTTATAATATTTTTCGTGGCAAGTTCAATATCGCCTGGAATTGAAAGCTATACCCGATAAGTTATAGCATAGCACTTGTATAAATTTTATTCTCTTAGCTTCATTAATTATTTTTGACAGTTCAGAACTGGTTATATAATTCTAGATATTTCACAATTTAAATGAGTGCAATAATCTTTGAATATAATATTGCGAAAACTATGATATGCATCACTGTACTTAATTCAATAATCGTAAGTATAATATATCATTTAATAATGTTTGATTTGAAACATTATTAAAAATAATTGAAATTCATAAATGAAATTAAACTTTGAAACAAAAAAAATATTTATATTTTTTTGTGTGCCTGATTTTCTGTGTGCCTAATTGCCGTGGAAAAATACAAAATATATCATTCACTTGCGATTAGGTTACTTGGCGCCTTCTACTGCCATCAATTTGAGCTATCAGTTATCACAATTATTCCTTTTTTATATGGAAGTATGAACTCTTTTAATAAAATTGGTGCGTGATTATGAAATTAAACAAAACTAGTTCTATTTTAATTTTTGTAGTACCAGAATTATTATTACTGTCTAAGTTTTAATTTTGCAGTCATTTGAGATTTTTTTTATTGATAAAATCACAAATCATCATGCTAACTATCACTCTTCGATATCTGATTGAGTTTAGACAATATTTTTTGTAAGCCTTCTAAGGATTTCTGAATATTACTTATATGATTTGTGACATTAAGTAGGTTAATATCCAAGTTTGGAAAATCTCTATTGGGTGATTACAAAAATCAACATTCTAACGGTTGTCTGGTGATAGCTAATTTAACTGAAGCATTAATTTTTGGTAGACTATAAACTTTTTTTTTGTCTTATAAATCAATTCTAAATAACAGTATTTATTCATTCTAAATAAAAAAAATTTCAAATATCTTGTTTGGAAACAAAATTTCCACCGCTCAATTCAGAAACAATCCCCCTTCTTTTTTCCAGCACTGAAGAAAAATTTCTAATAGCTCCAAAAACAATAAGTGTATTTAAGACCACACGAGGAAACCCCCTAAGGGTTAGTATGTATATCGTAAAGTCTTAGGAAGTGATAAGCTCTTTAGAAGGAACGCGAAACTTGGGCGACAACGAACAAACTAGACGCCATTCGGCCTTAATTGTAATGGCTTGCCACAATCAGAATTATAAATCTCTGAAAGAGGCAAGAGGACACTGTTAAAAGCTGAGCACCAAAAAGAACTTGTACTTATCTCCCAGAATGGGACAGAGATAACCGTTTGATGTAATGTCTCAGACACGGTGTGTTTCGCATCCTATAAAGGCGGCATTTTCGCTGCGGAATGGGTCCAGGTTAGTGGCTTGAAAGATATGGGAGAAGAATGGCCGGTTTTGAGGATAAGATTGATTTAAAGGCCAAAATCTCTGACTAATGAGCCGTTCTTGGGAAATAAGTACGTGTTTTGGTCATATGACAGATTGTACCACTGATTGGCTTGTGTTTTTTGGGACAAAAAGTAGTTGCTTTCTTTCTGTTTATCGAGCAAATGGAGAAAGAATAGCTTTGCATAACTTTTCCAGAAAATGCTTCCTTAATGTTGTGACATCGCGAAATCGAAGGAAGTTCAATAAAAGTGTCCATTAAAGATAAGTCTGAAAAAAAGTCTGAGTGTATACTATATCACGTGTATTTTGGTTGTTCTTTCAAATTCAGCCCAAGAAAATTTCGAAACTCAGGCCATTCATCTTTTACTTAGTAACGTGCAACTTAAGGAAGTTTATTCAAAATTCTAAGATAGCGAGTAATTTTTAGTGAGGTAGTAAGTGCTTTGACAATGATAACAGAAAGAGCCAACTAACGACAGAAAAGTGGAATTTTTTAAATAAAAAAGTATTTGGGAAAGAGGAAGTAGAGTATGTTTAAGAATGAAAATGATTTATAGTCTGATAAAATCTCTTTGATGTATCTTCAGAAAAATAGATAAAATATATGAAATTCTTTTATTTTGTATTGGTTGCATTTGTAGTTCAATCAAATGAATGGAATGAAATCAAATTTTATACACAGACTGTGGAAGACATAGGAAGATGAAATTCGCAAAATTAATTAATTGATTAATTTGATAATAAATGTAAGTAATGAGAAATAAAAGAAAAAGCTTGAAGAAAATTGATGAACTATGCTAGAGACATCAATGTCCAATACTACTGCTCAAATGATTAAAAAAAATCTTATAAACTGAAAATTAATTATATACCGTAAGAAAGTCGCAGAAAATAATCTTCATTAGAACATCATACAAATTACGGTTTTTTTATGATGTGAATATGATTTTGTGGTATCAGATGAATTACTTAAAGAAATGCGGGTTTTTAGAAGTTAAAACACAGATTTAAAATATTTTTTGTACACTCAATCCTTAACGAAAATAGAATATACTAATTTGAAATTATTTGAATTTTTGCATAAGAAATTTCTTTAATCAATCATTTATTGGGACCTGATTCTTTGTTATGTTGCACTTTACAGAAGCGGAAAAAAATACTTGGGTAAATCAAGCAGTTTAAACAGATAAATACAGATTTGTTGAAGTTATTAACTGTAGTAAGTACACACTGCGTTTATCTTACATTTTCTGATTGTGTATAACTGTATTCATATTATGTTATGAAGCTGTGCATGTGTCTATGTGCAAGTGAATGCATGTGTGCGTGTGTAATTTTCTCCCCATACCTACCAGAATTTGCACAATTACCTTTTATATTAATAATTATAGCTGAAAATGCTTTGAAAGAGGAAAATTTGATTTATCTCCACCTTGTGCAACCAAAAAAGTTATTCAGGATGTTGCAATTAAAAAAATTCAATAATGGATATCACCCACAAACTTTTATCAAAAATATTTCCACTTGTGTAAGCAACTGATCAGTGATAGGAAATAATTTCATTTTATCTCCTGAAAATAAATTTGTATTTATTGAGATATTAATTTTGACTTTGGCGATTTACCAAAAGATGGGAAATAATTGAGTAAAGAACGTGCATTGGAATTTGTTTGTGGAAAGGAATTCTTGAGACTAAAATATTTGAAATGTTGAGGGCTTGTAAACAAGACAGTTTGTATGAAATAAAATCTGTAAAGAAGTTAAAGAATTAGTAGTAGATTCATTGAGCTGTTGAAGATCATTCCTTTTGTTTAATCATCATGTCGATAAGATCTGAAAACTGGATTTTAGAAATATATGTTATAATAAGAAGCATTATTAAACAAGTTCTTAAATATATTATATGAAAAAGGGTGATAATTGTGAAGGAATAATAATTCACGGTACTTTTATCAATATTAAGTGACTTTTAACAATGCCCTATTATTCACAAATTTTTGAAAAATATTACTAAATACGGATCCTCTAATTTTGTATTCACCTTAAATGGTATTTCTTTACTTTCTCGTATACATAGATAAAGTGAAGAATCGATAAAAAAAATCTAATTTAACATTTTGACGAATATCCAAGTTTTAAATTTCTCTGCATTCGAAAAACATAATTTTGAAAATTTTTAGTCTGTTATCAAAAATGCCTCAAAAACGTTTTGGATTAGATGAACAAAATTTTGTATACGGTCTTTGCACCAAAATTGTAAATATCTATCAAATTTTGAACAAAATCTGTTCACAGGACGTTTGTCTGTCTGGCTGTTCAGATATAAGTTAACATGAAAGCTACAAAATAAAGCTGCATATCTAAAATTTGGTGCATATTTACATCTACAATGTAGAAACCTTCCAAATTTTGTGCTAAATCCAATGAGAGATTGCCACATCTGCTAAGCTTTCTTATCCAAAACAGGATAACTCAAAAAAGGGAATTTGTGATTAAAAGTGTAGTGTTGAGTCAAATTTTTGTTTCAATCGGTTGGGAAAAACGGGCCTAAAATACAAATTCCACTATTGGATACTATTTACCTTATACTAGAAGTCAATAACCAAGGAGTTTCGAAGACGGTATGATAGATTCAGTAAAAATGCAAAATTCATGTGAAAGGTTAATATTTCGTAACTAATTCCAACAATGTCATTCAAGGCCTTCTCTGGCATAATACCCTTACTTAGACAATACGAATCCCTTTATCTAGGCAGTACTCGAAATTTTTTTCAAAAGATCACCCACCCACCGCAGGTCACAATTTCTGTATTGAAACTATTTCTTTATCTTTATTATTTAGAGTCTATGAATACAATAAAAGAAAATTCACTATGAACTTTGAATAGGCTTCACAAAAATAAATTTAAGGAGTGTTATAATGATTAGCAAAAATGTTAAGATTAGTGCATTACAGTTAAAGGGAATAATTTTGAAGGAAAGGGAATAAATTTTGAGCAATAAATTGATTTCTTTTGATTTTTCCTCCATTACGCATGCCTTTTGATCATAGTAGTATTCATCAAATGAGGAAGCGAATTTTATTTCTGTTATTTCGAAATACATAAAAAACACGAGCCAATAAGGTTTTTTTATGAATTAAAATCCAGCCTTTTTGTTTTATTGTTTTCTTTCAATATATATATTTTAAATAATTGAAAAATAAAGGCTTTGTGTGAGCTTTTAATTCCTTCTTATTGTATCAAAACACACAAAAAAGGAAGAATTAAAGTGTTTACAGGTTTTCTCTGAAATATAAAGCTCAAATAAATTGAATTCAAAACACTTTCAAAATAACAATAAGCAATGTATATAATTTTACTGGCTTAAAAATGAATGAAATTCTATAAAAATCATTAAATTGACTGAAAATTAACCTTACTATATTTAAAATTATTCATGTAATAAAGATTTTTAAAAAATATAGAGAAATAATGTCACATAAAGATATTTAAAAATTGTGCAATTTGTAAACCAGTAAATAGAATTATCGTTGAAAAATGTTTATGCTGATTTTCAAATATAATATAATAAAAAAAATGTGATCTCATCCGTCATCCTCAAAATAAATCGGATGAGTTCTTTTTTTTTTTTTCATATACTTCTAAAAAAACCAAAGAAAGATATTTATTACATTAATCCTCTATAAGAGAAATTGTCAGGAACCTCTTTAAAAAAACAATGAAACAGGAACCTCTTTGATCAAAACAACGTAACATTTCTAAAATGGAATGAATAATAAATATATCAAAATTTGTCAAATTCTATCAAATCAAGCTCAAGAGTATTTTGATGTAAATATTTAATTAAAAATTTTAACAGTCATTAATCCCTACAAACAACTGGTAGACAAAGATGGTTAGATTATTAAAGTAAAAAATCAAACTCTAAAAGATTCATGATAACAGAAAGCCTACAAGAACTTCAGAAGTTAAAACTTTTTAAATTTGAATTGAAATCAGTTACACCATTGGGATCAAATGGTAACTGCTTTTCAAAAGGCCTAGAAAGGCTTTTATTGGTTTGTCTGAAAGATTTAAAAAGCATGAAAGCGGAAGAAAAGAGTCTAATTAGAAATGCTCAAACTGGTTACTAGCCTATAGTTATAAAACCTACAGATTTAATATGACAAGGGAGTTTCTTTATAAAAGATAAAAAAGAATCTGTGCTAACAACTTTCTTCGCAATGACTAATGCTTTCCTTCATAATGACTAATGAATTTAATTTCACAATTTGTGATATGCAAATTGATAATAAAATGATAGTTGCACATAATTTAATAAACTAGAATTGCATTGAAATGAATAGGAATAGAAGGAGCATCTTCCTGCCTTTTACGGTACAGAAATAAAAGAAATGAATATCAAAAATAGAATGTGTCATCTATCAAAAAGGTCTAAAGGAATTTATATCACTGAGCTATCTATTTAAAGTTAGATTTTTTTTACTGTATAATTAATTACATGATACTTTCATCTGGAGATTTTATTCTACTGTTTTGTTTCAATCCTAATATCATAGAATTTTCTACAGGCTTATTGATTTAATGTCGTTTATAAATCGAATAATTATTACTTCGGAAAAAGATTTAATATATTTTAATTTAAAATAGTTTTAAGACTAAAAATCCATGAAATTTAAATAATGTGACTTTGAAAAAAACTGCTACAGACATTAAGACAAATACCACTATGAACTCTTTTTAAGTGCATTTCAGTACATTTTCAATTTAATGAAAATATTAAGGATTTATTTTCTTAATACACTTTGTGTTAATATATTTGTTTTTATTCATTTATTTTTTAGTATAATTTTTACAGAAAAAAAGACTAAGCAGATAAAATTCCTCAGTAGTTTACTTTTTTAATAGATGTATTAATATATATGCGTTTTTCATTTATTTATTTAATTTCATTATTTTTACAAAAAAAGGACTTAATTAATAAAAGTTCTGAAAAAGGAACACTTAAAAATATTAGCAACCATTTATTTTCTTGCAAACTTAAATATTTAATTATTATGAGACATAATAATGAAATAATAAATTTTAAGCAATATGTAAGATTCAAAATTATAATTTTACTGAGCTTGTCATATGAAGTTATAAGATTTTGATGAAATAATTATTTCAATTGATTATAAGGAATGACCGGACAAAAATTAATTTTTATCAAGATATTTTAAATGAGAATTAATTTATACTTTATTTAATGATCTTAATAATTTAAAGCAAACACACTCTGTAAGCCTAGTATTTTATTACAATTTTATCTATTTGGCTGTTTTTAAAAGTCAATAAATATGTTTTATCGATTTTCCTGCGATCTCCACGTTCAGCCCAATGGTCCTGTTCAGCTTCTTGATGTGAAATCTGCTCCTACTGATGGTTTTATTAATAGATAATTAATGAATTAATTAAATTTTAATTGCATATGAGCGATGCAACTCTGTAGTGGTTTTGAAAAAAATGAAATCATGAGGTCATAATATTTATGACAATAAATAATGAAACTTATTAAAAAATACGAAGTAAAAAAAATTTAAAATAAAAGCAAGAATTTTTTTTTAGTGTTTAAAAAGGTAGACAATAATTTTTTGTATTTTGAGATAAAATTGTACAATTGTTTAAATGAATTACTGTAAAATTTAACCAAAATGAGTAGTATATAAATGAATATTTGCAAAAATATATAATAAATGTTATTAAAGCTCCTATCAACAAATAGAAGTTGAATTAATTTTTCACATTTTTGCAATTTTGTTTTGGCATTCAGATTTTTCCTATAAAACTTATTTTTCAATCCCTTGCTTTAATGTCTTTAAACTCTTTAGATTTATTTAATAAAGTTATAAATAAAATGTGTTATAGGAGTGATCAGTGTATAAAATTCTAGTGTCAAGAAATGATATTGCAATATAAAATACTAAGTTTTATTTGAATATTAATATATTATTCAATTAACTGCAATTTAAAGAAAAGGCTCGATAATTTTTTTAAAAATATAAAGAATAATTTGAATACAAGAAGAGATTATAAAACTTATTCCATAACAATTCTTGTTATCAATTAAGAATATAGCATTGTTTTCGCTTGAGGTTTTCTGAGCTTCAAAATGTGAAGGCAAGAAGTTGTTGGAGTCTCATAATGCATAGGCAACAGATTGGCCATTTATCCAATTTTTTTTTATTACTTTGGTGTCGGCTTTCACAGTACATCGTTTGAATTATCTATTGTCTGCTGTTGTAGTTTTATACTTGGAAATCACAGTGTTATTATCTAATTAGCACAATGTTTTAAAAAATAAACTAAACAAGTTAAAACTTTATTTGTTTAATTGATAATTATTGTTGATTCAGGGATAATTTCAACTAATTAAAACGGTATAGAAATAGAAAATAATGCAGAAAGGTTGTCACATTTGGCGATTTATCGCCAACTAAAGCTAAAACTTGATTTCCAAATTATACATTCCCTGAATTATTACCAATTGTCCTTTAATTAATTTAAGTCTTAAACCTGTTTAAACCGGTTTGAAACAATCACATCACATATCAATCACACTTTTACAATCACGTATTTAGAATAACGATGGATTTCTTTAATTTCAAAATCTGTATTTAACAGTTAATTTACCTTGATAACTTTCAAATAATTTTAAAGGAACTTAAAATCCAGCGTTACTTTAAATTAAGTGGCATTGGTGAATTAAGTGGTATTAAAATTTATATTTAAAATTATTTATTAAATTAAGTTTATTTTAATTAACTATTTAGTAATTAATATTACATTTTAAATGTACTAAATTTTGCAATTTAATTTTCAAACACTCAACATTTATAATCTCATATTTATAATTATTTAAAGGAGTTCCATAATTATGACCATTTAAAGAGATTTACTATATACTATTTACTTTTGGCAAACCGTCATTCACCATCCGTATTGGCTATATTCAATTTCATTTATATCAGATAAAAGTTCATGTTAGTAATGTTGTCTAATATTAAATTTATTTGTTTTAAAAAATGTTTTATATATGATTTGTTCATTCTGAGCCTAAATCTTTCTAATAGAAGCCTGTTTCATATCGCCATTAGACACATAATTAGAGTTGTGATTCATCTATTAATCAAAATCTTCTTCCTTCCCTTTCTTATTGATCTTATAAACAATATAGAAATGAAATAGAATCTTTTTTTTGTTAGCTCTTTATGATGTTAAAAAATGACACGATTAAATATTTTATGAAATAGTTAAAATAATTAGAATTTCAGGTCTTTAATACAATTTGTTGGTTATCTATTATAAATATTTATAAAACATTTTCAAAATTCAGAGAAAATTTGCACAGTTATTAAAATTCCATAATTGAAAATATACTTTTTAAAATATTTTTAAACAGCATAAAATTCTTTTTTGCACAAAAATTTTTGGAAATTACCATGAGGAGAAATCAAATTCTACTTAATTTTTAATTAATTACAATTATAATTTTTTTAAAAAAAACAAGAAATTGCATATTTTTATTTTTTAACAAATATATGTATCAAACTTAATAGCTATAGATAAAATGTTCTGATTTGTAGAATGTCTGAATGTAGAATGAAAATACTAAAAGATGTTTTTTTTTACAATGCTTTGCAAAATTTTAAATAATAATTTGAAAGAAAATTACAGCTTCAGAAATATATATGACACATTCAATCATCTTTACCATTAGTAAAAATATATAAAATTATTTCATTTAATACATTCTTAAAGGTAATAATAATGAATAATATTAAAATAAAGAGAACAACAATATCAAAATGCCCAAAATTACAATTTCCATGCGTGAAATCCTTCCCTGCTTGTGAAGCACGCTTCGAATAAAGAAATATAATTTTAAAAAGTGTATCAATAAGCATGAGTAACAATTAATACTAATACAATCAATAACATTCTAATCAATACTAATAGTATACTATATAATTTTATAAGCTCCATAAAAATGATAAATAAAATGATGATTTTCAAAAATAAATGTAGAAAATGTTAAATAAAAAGTCAACAACCTTTTACATAGTATATCTCTAAAATTTCTTTATAACTTCATTTAAAACTTTTGGAGGGGTATTTTACTTTTTGTAATATTATTTCAAATTCCGAAAACATCATCATCACTTACAAATGAAATGTTAACTTTTTAAAGAGCTCACAATTTCTTATTTCTTAAGAAGAAAGACTTGAATATAAACAAATTAATAGTAAAATTTATTTCGAATTAAAGAGCATTTTTTATTATATTTTTCGTGAAACTTTAATATTAATAATGCACTTATAAAACTTTAATCATTTATCAATCAAAAAATATATTTACTTTAACTTTGAAAGCATAATAATCCAACAAATTTAATTTATTCTTTAAACGCTTAATTCTTATTTTTAAAAATAATTCCAAATTATGAAGTCCGCAGTTTTTTACAAATGTGCTGCCATCTTTTGATAAAAATGTGAAATAAAATAGTAATTTAATCCAATAAAGAACAATAGATGGCAGCACTAAATCAAAGTGTAGAATAACATTCATTTTATTTTCGAAACCTTGTAAAGGGGAAAAAAACCCATCTATTTCAAAAAGTAATCATGAAAGATATTAAGAAAATAAAAATATTAATGGTTTAAATACTTAATATTTCTTTGAATTGGAAAATTCCTTTTATACAGATATTAAAATCATTAACTTACTTCTAATGAAAAAAAAATTTAAAATATATTTCTTTACTTTACAATAATAAAGTTTCAAAATCTTATTTATTTCATCTTTTTAAAAAAATTTATTTGAAAATTGATATTTTTTGACAATATATCTATTTGGGTATTACTTGGGTTACTGAGTGGGGTTGAAATTGTCAATCGGTGGAATAAAAATACTATTTAACTTTTCTTATCTGCCTCATAAATTTAAGAAAATTTAATTTTTTAAAAATTGCTTTTCTTAATATAAGAAATATAAGTATGGTGATTGCAAATAATGAAAAATGTTTTTTTTACAAAGTTTTGCAAAAATTTTAAATAATAATTTGAAAGAAAATTACAGTTTCAGAAATATATATGTTACATTCAATATGAAATCATTTAATAGGTTAATTTATTATAAGAGCCGCCAGAATCATAAAATTCAAATTAATTTATGAAAATGCAAAATGTGCTAAGTTATTAAAAGTTTCAAATGTTTTTTTTTTTTTTTTTTTTTTTTTTAGCTTCAAAATGAAGTTGATAAAACTGGAAAGGTGATTGAAAAACGTGAATAAGCTTGTCGGTCACTATTTGGATTATAACATTTTTAAAGGTATTCTAATAAATTTCCATCAAATCTGTCAATCAAAATGCATTTTATTTTATGATGGTTTATTTTCTCTTTACTTTTTATTTAATTATGTAAATCTCTACTTTGTTAATACAAATTCCAAACTTATTTATTGTCAATTCGCATATCTTGAAATTCTCAGAAATTGTACACATGCACCAGGATCCATTAATTTCACAGCTAAATGAGACAGCAATGAGATGAAAAATGGAGGAGGTTAAGTTCAATAAAAATGTAAATTCAGATTATTCATGGTGTTGAAATTTTACTGGATAAAATTTGCACTAAAATATGCCTGAATAATTTTTATTTATAGTCACTTAAGTTCCTTAAACAAAGATTTATAATTCAATGTACAGTAAATTTATATACTGAAAACTTGTAAATTTGTATTTCAGTGTTAAAACGCATTTCTTTCAAAACAGCAAGTAATTTAATCAAAAATCTCCGATCTATGATCCTAAAATGAACAGTACAATTATTCCGCATTACAAGGATAATAATTTTATTAAACATTATACATTAGATTTTTGTGTGATTTATATATACCGAAATACGATACATTTGGGGGGGGGGATAAACAGAAGAGATTTCTTTAAACCATAAATCGATATAGATAATAGATATGATATAGATAGATATTCCCCAAAGACATTTCGAAAAATAGAACATAATATTTATATTGGATTAATATATACCTGTACAATGTACATCGTCTACTAAAAAGTAAATAAAAATATCTTAGAATCTTGCCTTACTTTATCTGAAAAATATCTTGGCTATAAAATTCAGTTCCATCAATAGATTTATAGAGTCTAAGAAATGAATAGAGAAAGCACACAAAAGGCAAGAAGAATCTATTTTATCTCTACGAAAACGATCTTTAAAAAATCCTGTTTCAAAGAAAATGTAACAACCCCTTAAAAAATTTGAAATTTAGTTCAATATAAAAAGTAACATTTTCTTAATCAGATTATAAAATAATAATCGCAAAATCTTATAAACTTATTTATTTTAGTTATATTTCACTTTAAACATTAGTTTGATATATAATTACACACGTACACATAAAGAAAAGAATTATTGACTCTATTTAGTATGCCTTAGTCACATTAGATAAAATACATTTCCTCATGTAACAGCAAGTGGAAAACCAACAAAATGCTTTTATAATTGACACCTTGGCTACTACTACAATGATTACTACCGTTATATAGATTTTGGCTGTGTTGATTTTAAAATAAGCATGGAACGATATCGACAATTATAGTAAAGATGTTCTATCCTGTTTGTATACGATTATCACAATGCTTCTTTTTGCATCATTTTCCCCAACTTTTTAAATCGGCTTAAATAATAATAAAAGTTAAAAGGATATGATTTCACTTAAAGTCAAATATATCGTCACTCTTTTAATATCACTAAAAAATTATAAATAATTGATTTCAGAAGTGTAAAATACGAATAATTTCATTTTTAAATCTTCCATTAAGAAAGAACTTTCTATCAAGTGCAAATTTTATTTTTAAAATTATTTTGATTTTTAAATATCAATATTTTTTTAACATTGATTGTCGTTAAATAATGCGAGTTTAAATGTAATGCATTTTTAAATATCTTTCAACAGAAACATAAATTTAATTTAATAAATTCTTTAAAACAGTCGCAAAGTTTGATTGTGTTTTTTTAATGCTATCTCAGGTTTTGAGCATTGTTTTTCCAAATCACAGATATTATCATCATTTATTATGTAAAATATTACTTAGGAAATTGCATTTGATCCCCAGTAATAAGTAATTAGTATTAAATTTCCATTGTTTATTAGAAAATATTATTCTAATATAAATTTATTTTCCAAACCTTCCTATATTGATAGATTCTTTTACATTCTTTCCTATCATTATAATTATAGAATTTCGAAACAGTTTTTTAAAAGTCTTTTCTAAATAATATAATTTGATATTGGTAAGGAAGAAAAAAATATGGTATCATACAATCCAATAGAAAATATTTATTCAATATTTTCATATATTTATACGAGAATAAGTATTGGTACATTGACGAATAATTTTGAAAGGCTTATTTTGTGTGTGTGTGTGTCTATATATATAATATATATAATATAATATAATATATATACATACACACACACACACACACACACACACACACATATATATATATATATATATATATATATATATAAATATATAAATATATATATATATATATATATATATACAGTCGATTCCGGTTAATCGGACCACATCGGGAGGCAATCATTTTGGTCCTAATAACCGGCTGCTCCGATAACACGAACATGCCCTATGTTACAAGACGAGACGTGCAATACGTAACATATTAAACTGTCATTATGACCTTTATTGTGCGGCACACGCGTATGGCGAACATGCAAACTAGAACTACTGTTGCTTATGAACTTTATTCATTGAAAAAAAATTTACAAACAAATTCTTCGAAATGGTGTACATGATACTCAGCATGCGAAGCACAATAAAAAACAGTTCTTATCAAAT
The DNA here is from genome assembly GCA_026543055.1 of Argiope trifasciata. Taxonomy (NCBI): domain Eukaryota; kingdom Metazoa; phylum Arthropoda; class Arachnida; order Araneae; family Araneidae; genus Argiope; species Argiope trifasciata. The sequence goes on from JAPMOQ010034295.1 coordinate 566,723, forward strand.
TCAAGTCAACGTTTGAAGAACTTACTACCGAGCTGCCCGTTCTAAGAAACTAAGTGCTTGCTCACCTCTCACTGGTTCTTTTCCCTTTCGGACTTCTTGCTGTACAAAGGCGACTTGTGGCTTCTTTTTCATCTTTCCTGCCACGTTTTTTGGTCCGTTTAAATGGAATTTTAGTTCAAATAAGCGAATAATATTAGGCTTATGTACATAGGATTTGTTCCGGTTCTTTAAGATTCGGTCCAAATAAGCGGCTGGTCCGATTACCTGGTGGTCCAATTAACCGGATTCGACTGTATATATATACACTGAAGTGACAAAAGTCATGAGATAGCAATATGCAAATATACAGATGGAAGTAGTATCGCAGCGAAATGTATAAATGCGCAGTTCGTTTTCCAGATCTTTCATTTGTGTTCAAGTTATTCATGTGAACAGGTTTTTCGTGATTTATGGCGGCACGACGAGAATTAACAGACTTTGAACGTGGAATGTTTGTTGGAGCTATCCGCATGGGTCATTCCATTCCGGATATCGTTAGTGAATTTAACATTCCGAGATCCACAGTATCAAGAGTGTGCCGAGAGTATGAAATTTCAGGCGTCACATCACATCATGGACAGCGCAGTGGGCGACCACCTGCACTTAACAACCGAGACCGCCGACGTCTGTGTAGAATGGTCATTGTTAATAGACACGCAACACTTCGTCAAATAACTACAGGAATCAATGTGGGACGTACGAGGGGCGTGTCCGATAGGACTGTGCGGCGAAATTTGTCTTCCTTGGCCTATGACAGCAGAAGAACGACTCGAGTGCCTTTACTGACAGAACGACATCGCCTGCAGCGACTCTCCTGGGCTCGCGACTGCGAGTCGAGTGAGTTGCTGAGTCGACTGAGTCGATTGCTCTCGACTGAGTCGCTCTCATAGCGACTGGTCCCTAGACCAGCGGAAAACCGTGGCGTGGTCAGATGAGTCACGATTTCAGTTTTTACGAGCTGATAGTAGAGATCGAGTGTGGCGCAGACCCTACGAAGCCATGGATCCAAACTGTCAGCAAGGCACTGTTCAAGCTGGTGGTGACTGCATAATGGTGTGGGCAGTTTTTACATGGCATGGACTCGGACCTCTGGTGCAACTGAACCGATCATTGACTGGAAATGGTTATGTTCAGCTGCTTGCAGATCACTTGCAGCCATTCATGGACT
>JAPMOQ010034295.1:568329-588637 GCA_026543055.1 Argiope trifasciata
AGGGAAAATGTATCGCTTTTGATCTAAATTTTAACTGCACGATAAAATTTTTAAAAGCTACAGTAAACAAATAGCACATTTTTCTACAAATGTACTTTATTCGAGAAAATTATTTTTGTAAATTTAAAGAGAAGATTCTATTTGACTTTCTTTCCTTTCTTTGTTCTTTTGTTTTTATTCAGTGTAATCGCTTTCCCGAGAAAAATATCGGCTATTTTTAATATGACTATTTTTTTTGGACTAAGTATTACATTCTGTTGTCGGGCAACGTCACGTGTGGTGCTATTACCAGCAGCACTCATTAAATTTTTTTTCGAAACTCGAAACCTTTGTGAATGTATCCTCCTCTACCAGGCTGAGTTGGGTGAGAACCTGTTTTGCCAATTTTTTAAATCATTGCTTTCACTGCATTAATCAATAGAGGTCCTATCGATTAATGCAGTGAAAGCAGTGATTTATTTACGTAAATTATTTCGACTTTTAAATTCGTGAAGAGCAGTCGCTGCATTAGATTGGTTAAGATAAAAAGAAACTTCACAATGCATGCTGTGCTAAAGTGAGATGCGTTTTACATATCAACTGACACTTGAAGTAACTTTCAATGTCCCGCTGCTTTTTTTTATAACTCAAAATACTGATACTGGTGCCGGCTACTCAATCTAGATTTTGCATTTTGCAAATTTTCTCCGTGTTTTATGCAAAATTTAACTGCCTTAAATTGCAGAGCGCCATATTTCCCCCTATCGGTATTTTTAGGTATCTTTTTTTTCACGGATTCCTTTTTCTCTTGTCATCAATAGTCCCCTTACAAAATTTGGTGGCTTTTCGACAGATAGTTCAAGCTACAAAGGGATCTATCGTCAGTTAAAAAAAACACACTGTACATTAAATATACGCTTTCGGTTACATTAATTGGGGAAGTGAAATACTAACATACCGATTCTAAATCCCTGCTAGCCAACCAACCATCTAGACCGCCCTAGAATTAATTTCCATGCTTAAAAATAATGGCGCATTTTTAAAGTTAAAAAAAAAACGTAAATATTTTATAATTAGTTGCATTGGTTTGATTTAAGTCTATTCTATAGTTATATATAGATTAGTATGGAATGGATATAATAATTTTGAACACTGGTAAAATGTTAAAGACAAAATCTTTGATCTAAATTTAAACCAACCACTGGTAAGTCAGTCATTTGATCATAAAGAATTTAATACAGATTAAGCATGCGTTCAAAACGGGTGTTTGTTCGAATCTAATCTGAACTTTCAACCCTTCAATATAAAATATCTGGTTCAATAAAGTAACTTCCAAACTATTTGATCATGTTACATTTAAAACACATCAAATATGCGTATAAAATTTATATTCGGTGATATAAATTTTGAACATAAAATTTTAACATACCGACACTGAATCCTCGCGGAAGATTCTATAATAGTACAGATAAACTTAGATCAGTTTAGATACCCATATATAAACGTGGTTGAGCATTTTTGAAAATTTGAATCAAAATTTAAATATTTAATGAATAGTTAGATTGTTTAGTTTAGTTTAGTTATATTAACGTCCCGTTTAAAGCAACACGAGGGCTATTTTGGGACGGACCTCGTAATTTTGAACCACGGTCAGATGACGTTAGTTAGATTGAAATTCCCTTTTATAGTTATATGTAGATTATTATGGAACATAAATCCTAATTTTGAAAAAGGGTTATAAGTTAAAGATAATATGTAAGACAACGTCCTCGCTTAAAATTTATAAACCAACTAATGGTAATTCATTTGACCTTAAAGGATTTAATATACATCAAATTTGCATACAAAGTTAGGCTATGTTTCAATATAATCTGAACAATAGCCTTCCAGTACAGAACCTACCTGGACCTATAACATTAACTTCCAAAACACGCTAGAAAAAGTTGTTTGATCCCGTTGTATTTAAAGTGTATGAAATATGCTCACTAAGTTTCTTTTCGGGGATGTTAATTTTTAACATGAAATCCTAATATCTCGAAATTAAATCTCTGCCAACCAGATAATAATATTCTAGTACAACCTCGTCCTATATTATTCAAAGTGAAAGAATCAATATAAAGACATAATTTGGGAAATAGCTGCCTTTATCATTTTATTTGATAAGCAGGGTAGTACGGTTCTTGTTAATTTATATTATATTTAAAAATCAAATATGTATACAGAATTTATTATACCTTTGTTAATTCTTAACCTAATCAAAACGTTAATAAAGAATTGTATTATATTTAAATACATCAAACATTTGTACAAAATTTGTTTTCGGTTATATTAATTTTGAACATCCTAATATCTTGAAATTGATTTCCTGCCAACCGTGCTATAATCGTCTAGACCGAATTGGTCCTATGTTATTGAAAGAGAACCGATGCAAAGACATAATTCATGGAAAAGTTGCCTTTATTATTTTCTTTGAAATAAAGCACAGTACAATTTATTAATAAAGAATATCATCATAAAGAAGGAGATATATATTGTGCAGTTGATAAGAAATATTTAATGCAATAGACAGATTTCTGACATCGCACAGATGTAGCAATTTTCTTCAAAACAGACAAGGCGTTTCATTGAAAAACGGAACAAATTACTCCAGTTAAAAGCACGCCAAGAGATAATTAAATAGAAAGCATGTTTCAAAACATGTTTGATCACCTCGAGCTAGTCTCCCAAACTAACAGTCACACCTTTTCCGATTGTCCACAGGTCGTTACACAAAGTAGTATTTACTTTTCAATCCCACATCAACCGCATTGAAGCGATGGTGTGGAAGTAACCCAAATTGGCCGTCTCTAACGGCAACCATTTCAAACAGTAGTTAACATTAAGTAAAGAACCGTAACACGCATTCATCAGGCACAATTACTGGAACAGAAAAAGAAATAGTGTCCCCACTATGTGTGAGGAGAGCGCTGTCCAGATTTCTTTTGAATTGGAAAGTCGACAAATAACACCTCTGAGCCTTTTAAACTGTCACGGACTTAGTGTCCATTTGTCGCAGCGGTACCCATTGGCGTTATTAAAAGAGGTGTGGGGTGAAATGTTTTGTTGATGACTTAGCAAGGAATTTCGATAACGATGGGGGAAAATGGTGTAAATTCAAATGATTATTTGTGTATTTTCTTAAAAATATTTTTTTTCCAAGGAAGGCATTATTCTTTAAATCGAAACATTAACTAATGGTTATTAAAAATAAGAAATGTTTCGGCAATATGGATTAAGTTTTTCTAAAAGCATTTCACATAAATTTATTTTTGTTTGTGGGGACAAAATGGAATAAATAACTAAAACTGAGATGTATGGGGAATTGCTAATATTGAGATTTTTTAATTTTTTTTCTGCTTAAAATTAAATTATATAAGTAACTATAAATTATCCCATAAAAATCAATGGAATAATTTAGTTTCTAATTCATCTGTAGTTTAATAAGATTAAATTAATTGTAAGAATTATTAAGGGAAATATATTTTCGATTCAAAGAAAAAAACTAATTATACATTTCAGCAGTTATTGGTACAAACAAAAGATATTATAAGTAAGAAAATAAGAATAAATAACTATAGATTAGAATAAATAAGAATTAAGCAGCATATTTAAATTGTATAGTTAAAAAGGCACATTGTATATGATTAGCTTTAATTGTACATTTTAGCAGTTAAATTTTAGCAGCAGAAATATTTTTTGAATAAGAAAGCAAAACTAAATATTTTAAATAATAACCTCAGATCTAATTACCCTATTGTCCTGGCATACATGTAGCGCGTCTTTCCCGAGATTTGGGAGTCTAGGGTTAGAGCTCCGGTTAGGATATGGTTGCTATTCGTCTGTTTTCTATCTATGAGGTGTGTGTACTCACAGATATTATGTTTTTACCCCTGTGAAAAGGGTTTGCAAACGTGAATTGACGCAGGGAGTAGCTAAGTCGGACTCTTGGTCGTAGTAGATGCTACTGTAAAAACAAGAGATTCTCACTCGGCTTAAATCACTGATAGGTCTGTCAGCGGGTTTGTAGAGTACCATAAGTAACAGCAACATAACATAACGCCATCTTGCGCCCCGGTGCCTATAACATTAAGTTATCTAACCGGTTAGAAGGGCACAAAATGGAAGGGAAAAAAAGGGAAGAAAGAGATAAAAAATAAAGAAAGATAGAGACGATAAACCATCCAGGTATCCCAAGAGAGAATCCCATTGGTGTCGAATCTTACACGACTACATTCAGTTTTTGGGTGAGGTAATAATTACATGGGGGAACAAAAATAAGTTACTCTTTTGAAGTTATATTTTTGGCTGAATATGATTGGCAATTTGGTCTCAGCTATTGTATAATCCTGAAGAGGTCTTGGTATTTATGGATATGGTTTATTATGGAGTGGATCTTGCTGCGTGAATAGGTGTTAATGCAACCCTCCTGTACCATTCTTCCTCAAAACGTGGCTCTGGCTTTCTCATGTGCCATGAGAGAGTCAGTAAGCATTCGGTGGCATAGTGAAAGTAACAGCCACAAAGGCAGTTACCATATTATTAGAAATGATGATATCACTTCACTTTTTTTCCTGATGTGCATTTAATTCAAACATTAAAATTAGCAATGCAATTTATTTCCATTGTATGAACACTCCAAATAGTATGTTAGCTGGAAAGCTGCTGATAAGAAATTAAGGAATAGCAAACACAATCTTCTAATAAATAATATTAGTAGAATGATTACAGAATGAAACATAACTAACCTTGGATAATTTATTATTTTGATATTCTCTATATTCTTAATTTATATAAAACATTATATAAATTAAGTTTATTTGGCAGAGTTTATGCTTCAAGTGAATAATTCTCATTATATTAACTAAAATCTCATCTTCTTTACTGAAAGGCTGTATTCTACGGCGCTAGTGTCTGGAGTGAAACTTAAGCAAAATTCATATCAACAAATCATATCCCGCTCAAAGAATCTTTCTTTGAAAATTTTCCAAACCTTCCATAACAGCCTCTTTTTCCTTTTTATATGCAATTGCCAGATCAATGTTTTAAAATTTTCAAAACTAAACCTTAGATCATGGAATTATTTAGATTCTCGCAATTCAGATATTTTTAGATAATCTCTTAATGATTAAAATTATTGATGTTGGCTAAAAAAAATGTCTCGAATTATAATATTTTAATAGTGAGGATCTTTTGATTTCACCTTCATGGAACCAGAATTGGCGAAGAATTTCGAACCTCAGCATGTATATTTCATAAAGTTATGCTCATGCATTTGTTTCGTTTCAAACTAAATCATTGTTTCAGATTCCAGAGTATTTATTTATTTCAGATTTTGCAATCAATACGAAAGAACTGTAGCTTTTGGGAAAAAAAATGTACATTTTAACTTTCTTTATCTCTTTTTTCTTTAATTAGATAAAATTAATAATTTCAGAAGAAGAAATGTAAAAGCACATGCTGGAATACTAGAAAATGATTTGGAAAATCGTCGCAAAGTGAGATGCATATTTTTAATTTTTTAATTCATTAATTTAATAGTTTTTTTTTTGCAGAGATGCGCACTTAAACCGAATCAGTAATTAAAATAATACAGCAAATGGTATATTTTGGAGAGGTTTTGTTTAACATGGTGCAGTTCTCAAAGCACCGGTGCGAGGTTTGATCTTGAAGCCGGGCATCTTCAACGCAGTCTCTCATCCCTTCAGTGGGTCGACAAACCGAGGACCAAGAATTCTTGGGAACTTAACAATGTTAGTTCCTCTATAGGCTGACCACAACCGGGACATATGCTTTGAACCCCAGGTCCTTGGACAAAAAACAGATATGAGCATTGTAGGCTTTGACTCACATGGGCTGTTATGCTACTGACTTTAACTTAGTTGCTTCAATATTAACAATAAATTATTTAAGAAATACATATTTATTAATTAATCCGTTCAAATCCCATCATACATTCTTGTGATTCCAACTCCCTCTTTCCAACTTCTTCAAAATCTTCTCTGTTTAATCCTAAAGAAATCAAATTATTCTTGTGGAGGACTCAAAACTGCTGATAATTATTATTTTGTGTTATCGTTAAAAAATACATTTGGTTATAACCAGGAAAGAACAAAAATGTTTTTGCAATAGATCATAAGCAAAAAAAAAAAAAAAAAAACTTTAGAAAAGTTTTTAAATATAATTGGAAAAATTGTATATATAATTTTAATAATTTTTAAAAAGCATCCTCAAGATACATTTGAGCCACATTTGAAGACTTTCAAATAAATTAAATACAAATCTGGCTTGAAGTCTTGTAGAACTCCAACACACACTCGCATTTATTTTTATTAGTACTAGAGATAAATATTAGTTCAAAATTTGCACCTATCTAACTTGCCGTAAGATAGCGCACTGATCATTCTTCTAAAATCTTTTCGCAATAAATAATGTCCAATTCCTTTTAAATTAAATATTCAAAAATGCACTGTTTAAATTCTGTATAGTCCAATAACGAATTGCAACATTCTAATGAGCACAAAATTAATAAAACACTGTTTTTTTCACCCATATATCAGATCCCCATCATTTTGATTTACCCCACTTTTCACCGCAGTGATGAATGGAGATGATGGGGGGGGGGGGGGTCCGCTCAGCGTTACCGATACCTGCTCACTTCGTAAACCGGATCGATAACAATCAAGTTTATTTGGTGGGATTTGACCAAAAACTCCTCCCCAGCGCCTTTCTTTTGAAACATTTTATTTCGGAAGAAGTGTGTCCCGCGGACGCTCGCTTTTTCGAACGGAATCAGCTTAACTCGGTGGTGGCTTTAATACTGGCTTTGACGTTTATGAAATGAAACGTGCTAGAAAAGGGGATCAGATATAAATTTAAAACAGGGTATGGGAAATATGCATTGATTCATTAAATTATGATTCGGAATATCAGATTTTATTTCAGATTATTGTATTATTCAGAGTGAGACTGCATTCTTTTAGAAAAAAAAAAATAAAAACTTTCATTGGTATTTATTTGGTTAAAAAACAACTATACGAAAAAGGTGTTTCAATGGATATTCTTTATTCTTAGTTTTATTTTTTCTGGTCTTTATTTTTTATTTACATATATTTAATTATGATTCTCTCATTAATGTATACTTAATAAATAGTCTAACTTCAAATAAGGATTTCATTGTGTCCTTGAAGTCATATGAAACTTAAAGCCTTATATAAAAAACAATCATGCTCAAATTCGGAAACGTATCATATAATGATGAACCTTGAAAGCATGCTTTATTTCATTAAGATGGATCAAGTTGAAATGATAAATAAATTAAAATTATAGATTTCATTTTAAAATAAAATTTTATATATATTATCAACATTTAACTATCATCAATAGAGATTTAATAAGCTTCAAGGGAAGATGATTTTCATTCTCTAGTTTTTAAAAGACCTTCTTTCTCAGTTAAAATCATAAAAAAAACTCTTCGATTTTCCAACATCGAAATATAAATATAGCTAAAAGAAACATTAACTTGTATTACTTATTTATTTACCATCAATATCATCTATTGAAATGAAAGTATATAAAATATTATCTTATGCTTAAAGATTAAAGCTTTCATATCATCCTGGTGAAATCAGCACAATTATATTATAGTATTTTAAACATAAATGAGCATCCAAAATTTTATTGATTACAATTTTTATAAAACTGCAGAAACATCAAAAAGAAAGGTGAACAAACACGTCAAAAATAATTCCTTTATAAAGGACTTTTTGAGACTAGTTTCCTTGAGTAACATTTGAAATATTCCTCATATTTTAAAAGCTCTTTCAAAAGAATTGAAAGGAATTTCAAGGGTACCAAAGGTATACTTTTCTCATCAATGGGCTCTGAATCAAAGCTCTCGAAGAAAAATGAATGCTTTGTTTGAAGTTTCATCAGTTCAGCCAGACTCCAGCTGAGACGAACCTTTTCATTACCTTGTAACATTGCGAAATAAAATAGCAGTCAAATGGGTAACAAATTATGATTTGTAAAAAATCACGGTATTCAAAAAAAGTCTTTTACTCGCAACAATAAAAGACATTCACAAAAAGAAAAATGCTTTCAAAAAATGTTTAGGAGGGACACTAAAACCCTCATGAAAAAGTAAAATTTATAATTCCAAGCAATACCTGAAACAAATCAAGACTAGGATCCTTTATTAGTTCTCCTAAGACTCGTTGATCCACTACTCTAACATAATTTCTTGACGAGAAAAGGATCTACCAACATATGAATTCAATACTAAAACAAGTAAAATGCAATCAGTCTATATTTTCCTTATTTTAGTTTATTACTTTTTTTGACCAGTTTACATAGCTTTTAAAAGTAGTTAAATTCATATAGTAAAATTTTAAGAACAATATGGGTCTTCTAAATTCATTAAATTACAATATTTACAGTGTCACATATTTTTAGAAATAGAAATATTTGGAGGCGAAGAACCTTTCAAATCGCAGTCACCACACAGCTACCTGGAGTCATTTCTCATTCTCTTTCTTAGCATCTACAGATGACGATTTTGCTTGTTGTAGGAATTCTCTTTTTCTTTCAACCAGAAGCTGTTAATCGTCTCAATTAATGGAGATGAATATCAATAATGAGAATTAATAATCTAATTTCATAAAGTTAATTGAAATTATTTTATCTATTTCCTTATTTTGTGTATATCACGTAGTTTCTTTCTTCTAATTCTTTATCAGGATTCTTATTTTAATTGCATATTCTGATATTCTTACTCATTTATTATTTTGATATTAAAATAATTCATTATTTTAATAGTAAAATTGTATTAAATTTTTTGTAACTTTAAATAGTTTAGTAAGATAGTCTTAATTTCATTTAGGAAATCTTTTGTTTGAGACATAATTAAATTTCAAAATAGTTTGTTCCTAGCAATTTATAAAATGAATAAAGACGAAAAACATGCTTCTAGTCAATCAATTGTTTTAGAATTAACATTTTTAATATGGTAAAATAATTCGATAATTTGAGTGATAATTATATTCTTATCGCGTTCACAAAAATGTGATGGTATAAACAAACAATCAGTCACCTCTTTTCTAACATGGTTTAAAATTTGATAAGAATTTAAATTTAAGGTGTTAGAATTGAGAAACAAGTTGCATATAGTTAACTTGCTTTGTTTTCTTATTATTGAGTTAACATTACAAATTGTAGATATCGATGATTTGTAATCGAAATAACATTACAAATTGTAGATTTTTAACTTTTTAACTTAAATTACAAATCTGGTAAAAACATGTGTTTTAAATTCTTAAACTGTATGCCAAAGTTTATTTATTTCGTTCTTTTTACTTCAAAGTTATCGTCGCTAATATTTTAGTATAGCCAGACAGACTATCTCAGAATAAGTTTCGTTCAAAATTTGATATAAATATACAAATTTGTTAAGAAGACCCTATCCCAATTCTCAACAGTCTAACCCACGGCATTTTTGAAGTACTTTTTTCACAGACAGGCGGACATTATTCCTAAAATTTAGAATTAAGGGAAGTCTGAAAAGTAGCACGTAAATTTGCATTGCATAACATTCGCGGTGATTTAAAAAAAATTGATCCGTAATTTCAAGCATGATAAGAGCAAATATATTTAGTATCACTTTGAAAACTTGCTCCTGAAATTTTTGAAATAAAAGCTACATTAAAAAGTCTCTTTCTTTTAAGTGCAACAAGAAAGGTATGTGAAACTCTGTGAGTAAACATCTTTGTTTAGCTTGAGATATACAAACACGCACTTTATAGATGTTCCCTTATAACTTTCGAAAACTGGCCCGTGAAAGCTACTGAAAAGAACATTCACAGAGTAGAGGGGGTGATGGAAAACATGCTACCCACTTGTCTGCTTCTGTGGCTGACAGATGAGCCGTCTCCCCTATCACACAGCTGTAAAACACTCAGATCGCCAGCACACAAATAAAATTCAATTCTAACTGCATTTCCTAGAACATAGTCCCGTTTTATAAGTGTGACGACATTTGTTTGTAAACAAGGGATTTCTTCCTCCAATAAAATTGAGTGGAAACTCACATTACCTGAATTAAGAGAGGATAAAGAAAGAACGGGAATGTAAAACAATCCTATCGAGTTGCATGTTCACAGTAATACACATACAGTTCATGAGAACTGTAGCAGAAATACTTTTCAGTTCTGGGAAGGAATGAAAATGTACTATGATCGTCCTTAACCTTAAGCAATGATTTTATTTATAATAAATCTTTCTATTTTCATTTAATTGACCTATTGCAAGTAAAAAAAAAAATAGGTATCTCTGAACGTTATGTTGGCACATCAAATAATTTAACACAAAATTATAAAATAAAGAAAAAAATAAAATATTAATAATTAAAAAAAACTTTTAAAGACATACTTCTTATTTTTGTGCACAGAAGGGGGAAAAAATTAATATTTTATGGAAAGCATGGAAATCAGAGAAAAAGTGTGAATGCGTAAGACATAGAAATTTGTTAATTAATTGAAACCTTTTATTTCTCCTCATTTGGACATTTTGCAGGGTTTTTGGTTTTTAATTAATAATTTTCCTCCTTGTAATGATCATAGCGGATTAATTTCGTCTTAGAATTATTCCAAAACATCATGTTTATTTTTGTGTGCAAATTTTGTTTATTGTTTGAAATTATTATTACTTTAAATGCACTAAAAATATGTTTTATTATATTTATATTTAGTGTTTAGTCTTTTTTTATTTGTTTTGAATATATTTGAGGATACATTACTGACTCGTATAGTTATTTTTTTTAAATCTAAAATTCATTTCAAGATGGCGCATTTCATATCCAATCAAAATTTAATTTAAACACGTTTAACGTGCATTTAAGATTAAAAATAATCAAACATATTTTAATCGACATCACAGCCTCTTTTAGATCTCTAGTGTATAAGAAAGTGAATGAAAATAATATAAAAAATGATGTTCGAAAAAATTCCATAAGAACTTCATGTATTTCCAATTTAAATGTTTGAATTATTAGTAAGTTTTTTATTCATAAATGATTAGCAATTTCCTTTTACCGAATATTCTGAATCGTTTTATAAATTTCAGAGTTGTGTTTAAAAAAAAAGAATAAAATAGTCTTTATAAAAATATTTTCATTGAAAAGAAAAGAAAATAGTGAGGGAAAGAAGCAAATTTAAATGGAAAAAAACAACCAATTTTTCCCTGCTCTTTTTTTCTTTCACTTTATTTTTAAAGCCTTATATTTCTCTACAAAGTTGTTAGATTCTTATAGCCTATGAATTCAAAATGTCTAATTCAAGCGACTATGGAGGAAATTTTTTATTCGTTGGTATTACACTGATTCAAACTGATTTCAAAAACTTTTTTTTTTCAAATGTTGTTTTTTTAAACAAAATTAAAAAAATAACTATAAAGAAGCAAACAAATTTATTCCATTTATCATCGATATAAATTTGATATAAGCATTCCATATGCTTCATGATTTAAGAGCAAAAACATTCATATTCAGACGCTTTCATTTCACATGAATAAGTAAAGAAAAAAAAAAAGGAATTAAAAATTTCTTTTAGATAAATTTCGACTTGAATACAATACTCAATTAATTGGAAATACAATTCCGAAAAATAAAAATGATCAAATAATATTAAAACTGTACGTGTGAGTAAGCTTATTTCCTTTTCGATAAATAAAATACAGCCAAAAAGTAGCAAAGATTAAACTAATGATAACAAACTATATTAATATTTCACTTGCTTAAATTTAATGAATGCATTATGTAACCAATTTTTTTACGACTAAATTTAATTTAATTTTGCTATTCGTTTCAGAATTTCTCGTTTTTACCCCCTTGGTGTGTTTACTTTCTAGAGAGGAGATTCATAATCAGCAGTAGTAATACATTTTCGAAGTTTTTAGGTGTATTTTCCTTTTAACTATTCCTTTCAAATATTTCATTTCTTTTCCAAACCATACAATTTTATTTTAATTAGAAAATCAGGCGATGCATCTAATGATTGCCTTTAAAAAGTAAACATTTCCTGGTATTTACGTAAAATCAAAATCAATTGGAACATTCCCATCAGAAAACAAACAGCATTCAAAACCCCTTTGATCCGTAGATAAAAGAAAATGAAACGCATACTTCCCCATATTTCCACCCCCTTCAAAAAACACAGGTCTACGTGGGTGAACAAGCTGGATTAGTCTCCCTAAAATTTTCTCGCATATTCTCTAATAATGCTCTCTGTATTAAATTTTGTCTGTCTAATTCTTCACGTTTTGTAGTAATCATACTCACTTATATTTAGACAACCGTACAGACAAACTTCCAGTGAATGGATTTCTTTCAAAATTCGATAGGAATCTGAAACTGTGGACTATAAAATATCTGCTAAATTTCATACATTTAATTCAAAGTGTTTCTGAATTATCATATCCACTGACAGATGGACTTGCGAACAGAGAGACAAAATTTTAGGAAAGTGTTTTTCGAATTCAGAGAGGTTTGAATCATGAATATTAATCAAAACCTCGAGTTCAAAGTTCGAATTTAATAAATACAATACCTTTTCTTTATATACTTCATCGACAAAAAATAAATAAATAAAAATAAAAAATGTGCTGAACTTAAAAAAAGGATACTACGAAATGCTTTTTTCCATAAAGATATAGAAATGCTTTGTATAATAATATTATCTAAATTAATTAGAAAAAAATATAGCTATTATATTATAGCGAAAAATTATAGTTATTACTTGATAGTAGATAAATTTTGAATAATGAATAATATGATTTATATTTCCATTAAAATTTACATTTTAAAACTTAAGTAATAAGAAGATGATTCTTTTGGTAAGAAATATGTATCAACCTTGAAAGAAATTTAATTGAATAAAATAAAATTATCATCTAAAAAAATCATCAGTAATTTTCAAAAATTCAGTATGTATAAATTTTGTTCAAATGTTACAACCGCAATACAATGTTATCAACTGTAAAACGAGAATAGTATTTGGCCTGTGATCGCGAATATTATTTTCGTTGAAATTTAAATAGTTAACTCCCAAAATTATTTATTACTTTTACCTTTTAGTTTTCTATGATATTTAAACTGGCGCACACAACTATAGAATTTTGGATACATAAATATGAGTTAAGTTCAAGTGGCTATTAATTTCAAAAAAAAAAATCATTTGCACATGTTTATGCATTTTTTTTTGTTCTATTAAATAGTATATAATATCTCCTTATGAAGATGAAGGTTTGTGTTGGTGACCTAGAATGGCTAAACTTGTCACATATATGCTTTGTAAGATAGGATATAGATCTCAAAGATTTTTTTAAAAAATTGTTGTTATAAATCTACAATTTTTAAATAATTAATTAAAAATAATATTAAATTAAAATAAAGCGAAGCTTTGGTATTTCCCAGCTGTAACTTTCAAAATATCAAAGTGAAAATGTTTAAATCATCTTTAAATTTAAAAAAAATTACCTTTTTAATGTGCCTTTTATTTGCTGGGTATTTTTTCTATTCTTACACAATCTCTTTAAAAAGTATTTTTAGCCTATTTCCTAACAAAATATTTTAGATAAAGTAAAAATTAAATTAATATTTACAGGCTCATTGTGTGTGGAAGAAAAAAGTTATCTTTGATTAGCGTAGGAATTATCTCTGGCAAAACTCAAAATAAAAGTTTAAAAGTTTAATAATTCTTAATACGCAATAAACCTAGGGAAGTGAAATTTTTATCAGGTATCTGCATAAAATGAAACTAATATCAAAAAATATTTTCTTCACATTTTCGGAAGAATAAAACCAAGAAAAAGTTCCCAGTGACCTTTTTAAATGTATATAAAGAAAAATGAAAGCGAATTAATATTGTATTGTCATCGGTGTCAGAGCTATATTTAAAGTCTCTAGCTCACTGAAAAGTTAATTTAAATTTGAATGACAATTTTTCAACTAATAGAGCAAACCGAATGAAAAGAAAGCGATTATATAAAAACATGTTTGTAATAAAAATAGTTTTATCGAATTCAAGATGTGTAATATCTGTAAATTTCTCACCATTCGAAAGAGGGTTTGTTTTTAGTATTATAATAGTAATACCTTTTGTTGATATGTTTCTGTATGGGGAAATCAGTATCAATTGTTTTCGTTTTTAATCTCTTTCTCAACAGAAGATATAGAGTTAAAAAAAACTGTCGGCAATTGAATGTTATAGTTATAACATTTTCTACTGCAGTTAAGGAGTAGAACGTCTCAAAGACATACAAAAAATCCTTAAGAACTCGCTCTTTCTTAAAGAAGGCATGATTGTTTATAAGACAAGTCCCATCCCCTAGGCCCACCCAGCTGGCTAATGGAGTCATCTCCCTAAAGATGTTTAAAAAACAATGTACGTACTTGGCTGTGACACCAACGGATAAGGAGACACTGATTAGCCCGATTTATCTTAAGTTAGGGTGAAGTATTGTCCTTATCGCACTGTTATTCGCGAAAGTGTTTAGAGAAGAGAGAGAAAAGATAATCTTCTATCTTCTGAAAGAAGCTGACTTCCAGAAAAGTTGCTCCTTCAGAAGCCGTCCTGCTCCATAAATTTGGATGTATTTATAGGTTTGAAAAAAAGTATCTGAGCTATATAACAAAATGCGACAAAAAAAATTTTATGCGCCAAATTTATTTTTTCTTCTGCCACACTTACTTAGTAATATTTATTTACTTATTTTTGAAAAAAATGATTAATTTAAATGAATATTTTTTTAAAATTTGGCTAGTAAAAGGACAGGTTCCAATAAATACAGAGTGGTTATAATTAAACAGACCTTATTTAAATCCGTTCTGCCTATTGGATTGTTGGTTATAATTAAAGTATCCCTTTAAAATCGACCTATTGTATTTTGACAATTTTGTGTATACTTTATATGCACCATGTAGAAAAGACATCTGTAATAAAAAATATTTCATAATAGTTCAACTAGGAGGAATTGTGGTGCCTAAGGAAGGATTAAAAATCTGTTAGGATCATCAAACTTTATTCAGTTGTAGAAAGAATTCAACGTGTTTTCCTCTGACTTAAATTATATGTTGAGAGTGTGGTAGAGCGAAGAAATCTTCTCCAGACTCCAGCAACATGGCGTGTGATGCTTCTTCTTCTTCTTCTTGCATATGTTGACTTTCAATTCAGGCAAAAGTTTATATCAGGTGTATATTGAGTTTCATCAACTTCCAATGGGTAGAACGGGTTCTAGAGAAGTCTAAACAAAGTCACTTTAATTGTAACCACCCTATATATTGCTTAGCATAAAATATTCTCCCATAAATTTTTTCATCATAAAAAAATTAAAGGGAAATTTTGATTCGTCTCATGTGCTATTTCTGATTTTAAGCAGTGATCTTTACATATTTTTTAATGAATATTGAATATTAAATAAATAATATATTTATTATTTTATATTGAATAATATTCCAAAAATTTTATTATTAGAGAGCACACTACAATAAATATATTGCTTATCAGAAAATATTCTCTCATAAAAATAAATGATAATTTTGATAGGTCCAAAATATTATTTATATATCTTTTTTAAATATAGAATATTAATATCTTTTTTTTAAATATGGAATATTAAATAACATTTAATGTAACAATGGAATGTTAATAATGTAACATGTGTTACTTAATTTATAATGAAATTCACGAAAGAGTTGTAAATCTTATCAATACAAAAAAAGTTCTCAAAAATAAAGATGACAATAAACAAGAATTTAGAAAATTTGTAAAAATTAATTTGCTATTATTGCTAAAATGGTTAAATAGAGATTTTTTTAAATGTTTTATTTATTTATTTGTGTAATTCTGTAAAATTATATACGCCATATTTTTTCTTGAACAGAATATTTCAAGATGTTATTAAAATATTTCATCATTTAAAATCTTATTCATTTATTAATGGAAACTTTACATTGTAATAATGAAATCATTTAAAAAATCCATATTTTAATATATTTATTAATATAATATAATAATCATATTCATCAATTTAATATAATTAATGTGTCACACTGCAATTTTGAACTAAAATTCTCATATTGTAATTCGAAATCATTGAAATACATTAACACTTATGAAGACTCAAGGGCTTTATTTTTTATTTCTGCTTTCCGCTAATGATATATTAAAAAATTACCTCTGTTGCAAAGTTGTTTTTTCTCCAAAATGTAACTCACTTTTTTCTTACTCATTTTATAACTCACCTTTGTGTATAAGATGGCATAACCTATGCAGAAAGAGATGAACCAGTCCTGCAAGAATTGCTAACAAACATTTTCACACATCCTGTTTAGTTAGTTTTCAACGCAACTTAATCCATTGGCTTCTTCAGAAAATAAACAACGACCAACAATGTCTGCTGTCTCACTCACCCCTTGTCTCGCACCCCTTTTCCGCAGCTGGCTCAATGGATATACCGCATGGACCACCCCCACTCCATTGTTTATTGTCCTTAAGCCCTGCCCTGTCCGTCGTGCAAGATATGTAGCTTTTCAGGATCGAATTTATTTCTTTTAGCGAAGTGGCTGCAAAACCTAAAATAACATTTACCAGATCTGTGGCCATTTATTAGAAGGATAATGGAAAACTGCTTTACGTATCTATGACTAAAAATGACTGTGAACTGGTTGTGTAAATATCGGCATTCCATTATCTTTCCAAGCATTGCTAATAATGTTGTTTTCCTAGATAAGACGTTTATCTTCTATTACGCGAAACAGCAGATCCCGGAAGAATATGCAATAAATGAAGCAGAATAATAAACACATTGTTTTATTTATTTGTTTGTTTATTTTGCAATAACATATTATTCTTTTATACTAATTAATCAATGGATTGATGATAATTAAATTACAATGTAATTAGTATAATGTTCTCTTTAAAGATTGAGTTACCAAATCAATTTGAAACATGACTGAGTTAGGTCTCAAATTGAGAATGATGTCGTTTCCGTATTACCATGGAAAAAGGTGCAGTAGCTTCTGAGGGCAAAGATCCGGAGCACCCGAAGGCAGAAGTCTGACTTCTAGCTCAAATGGAGGCGAAATATACACACATTCGCTTTTTACAGGGGGTACATTCATGCATTTCACAGATAATGCACAGAAGAACAACTATGCCCGAACCGAGAAGCACAGATCACGGAAAAGACCCACTACTCCTATGACAGGACGTCGTCAGATCTTAAATTACTTGACAAATGCAAAGTCAATATCTAACAATGTGCAAGCAAACAATATTCGGAATTGTGTATAATTCAAGCTCTAAAGTAACAATTGATTTTCTTTAATTTGCCTATCATCTGATTTTGAAATAATATGAGACTTAATTAGAATCGAGATTCGTGATTTTGAAAATTTGCTTGAAAATTGAATTTGAAAATTTGATCAGATAACGAAAATTACTCCAGAGCCGAAACATATCTTTTTAACCTTAAGCTCCAAACAAGCTTGATTAGACCTCGACAGATTTCAACTACATCAGAGACATATAAAAACGAGAAAATTCTTGAAAATGGATCTCAAATCTCTGAGCATATATTGCATATATTCGTTATGGAAAGGAAGATTATCACGCACGTTCCGCGATTTTCAAGCAGTTTGAGAATAAAGCGGAATGAAATTAGAGATTTTAATTAATAAACATTTCTCAACCAAACCTGAAAATAAGTATAATTTCAAATACTTACGACTTCCATAGTTAATGACAGATAAAGGAAAGATTTACGATTTCTTGAGGAACATTTATCTTCTTTGCTCCCTAATACCAAAACATAGGAGGAGGAAAAGCAACTCTTTAGTTCATAAAACTTTACGGTCTAATTCTATTCTTTTTTATACTAGCACATTGACTTGCAAAACTTCCTTTCATTCGACATTATTTTTAACGTTTTTACTTCCTCATATAAAAGCATATTAAAAGAAAAAGTTTAGTCATCAAAAAATTCCAACTTCAGATTTTGACGTACGTCCCCACTCCAGATCTTAGTCAACACATTTTTACCTACATGTTTGTCTGCACAGTCATCTGCAAGGGAATATATTTCAGTTCCACGTCTAATTATCTAATCAATAACAGTGATATTTATAATTTCAAGGTCATGGGCAATATTCTGTATGTGAATAAAATGACATAAACATTTTGAACTAGGTGGAATAAATTTTGTGCATTTCCTTCACACCTTCATTTCGAACGAAAACATTTAGAGAAAATCTATCTGCCCGGCCATTCGAATCCAAGAATATACGATAATTACAAAATGAAGAGCTTGATAGATAAAATTTTGTACACAGATCTGACATTTTAATTAAAGATGTGTGTTAAATTCTTAACCAAATCACAAATAAAGTTGACCATCTATTGGTCTATACTTTCACTAACTTGTAAACGACACAACTCAAAAACGTAATTATTTAAATAAAGCAAATTTGGTTTGTGAACATGCGACTACCATCTTTTTTCCTTTCTGTAGTTACAATATTATATATTAAATATCAAATTTTGGTTTTAACTAGTCGATGAAAGGGAGTCCAAAATATAAGCTCGATTTTCGCATACTTATATACTCAAATATGTCAGATATTAATCACTCAAGATTGCACAATAGATTTATTAAAACAGCTAGATTAATACCAAAAATCTATGTTTCGTAACTATTTTCGCCAGTGGTATGCAAAGCATTCTGGATCTTCCAACAATTTTATGCCGGTTGACGGTTACAACACTCTCCTTACATAAAATACAAGAAAGTATTTCGGAGACAATCCGTGTTGGTTACCATTAATATAAACTTTAGAAATAAGGTGAATTGCTGTCTTTTGATATTCAACTTCAAACATTTTTAGAATGAGCTCCTCTTCAAAAAGCTTTAAAAAAATTAAATAGGATAATTTTCATTTCATATATAGCAGCCGTGACTTAATGTATTTCGCTTGAATAAAATTAATTTTGAAGCACAAAAACAATGTATAAAATTGAAAAATCTTATTAAAATACTTTACTTTATTTATATTAGGAGAAAGTGATTTTGAAATTTCCATAAAACTAAAAATAGTTTGCGATTGTATAATATTAATTAAAAATTAAATTATGATAGTTTAAAATAGCCAGATTTTAAAAACAGATTTTTATTAATGTATTTAGAATTAGAATTTTTAAAAAAAATTTATGCTGCGGAACTCAAACCAAATCTTCAAAAAAAAAAAAAAAAAAAAAAAAAAAGATTCTTTAGATAGCGGGGTTTTAATGGCAAGGTATCTAGGGATCTTTTAATATTACACAGATCTGACATTTTAATCACAGATGTGTGTTAAATTCTTAACCGAATCCTATATAAAATTGACCATCTATTGGTCTGTACTTTCACTAACTTGTAAACGACACAACTCAAAAACGTAATTATTTAAATAAAGGAAATTTAGTTTGTGAACATGTGACTACCATCTTTTTTCTTTTCTGTAGTTACAATATTATATACAGTAAAAGCTCCTTATTCGCGCTTCCTTTATTCGCGTTTTCACTATTAACGGATAAAAAAAATACGACCCAATTCCTATATTCGCGGCTAAAAATTTCTTTATTCGCGGATCTAATTAGTTCATACATAATAACAAAAGAATTCCAATAAGTATTCAACCCAATATCCTTTGTAAATGCCTTCAAATGAACCAATAAAAAAGTAAAATAGATCTTATTACAACTTTGTCTAAAGTATGTTGTTAAATGCAAACTGTAAACATAGCTGAAATCGGGAATGGAATAGGACGAGATGGGTTCGAGCAGATAGAATCAAGTGACATTCAGGAATTCCTTGAATCGCAACACGAAGATCTGACAGAGACCGACTTGGAGGAAGTGTTAAATTCTCAGCCCATTGAAAAAGTGGCTTCAACAAGCACTGGAAACATGGATTATTTGAAAAATCTTAGTGAAGGTTTAAGAATGGTAATAAGCTTTGGGGTTTCTTTATGAACATTGATCCGTCTGTGGAACGAAGTCTTATTTGTAAGAGGCAAATTGCTAATGCGACTGCTGCGTATCAGTCTGCATGGAAGGAGTTTTTGAAAACTGCCAAGCAAGAGAAAATGATAAAATTCTTCAAACCATTGCCTAAGCCTTAAGATAATTAATCAAAATGTTAAAAAACTTCAATTAAATTGATTTATATATATATATATATATATATATATATATATATATATATA
>JAPMOQ010034295.1:588737-600309 GCA_026543055.1 Argiope trifasciata
ATATATATATATTGTTACCTAGGAACATATCCCCTATAATGCCATATAAATTATCATTCCGTATTCACGGTTTCTGTATTCGCGGCATGTTTATGGAACACATACCCTACGAATAAAGAGCTTTTACTGTATTAAATATCGAATTTTGGTTTTATCTAGTCGATGAAAAGGAGTTCAAAACATAAGCTCGATTTTCGCTTACTTATATATTAAATATACTAAGAATGAAGTTTCAAAGAAGATAGAAGTTCGAATATTAAGATAAAAATAATGCAAAGATAAAGAGACTTCTTTAAAAATAAAAGAATTTTTTTGCAATTAAAGAGAAAAGTTTACAGGGAAATAGGAAATTGATTAAAACATTGAGAAATGAAAAAACAGAAAGTTAGACAATTTCCTCTAAAATGACATTAGAAATCTAAAAGTAAAAAATCGGACTGAAACATATTACCACGTGTTAGTTATGCGCGAAACGATGGATTGGTAACTTAAGCTCAAAATGAGATGTGTCAGCAGTTCGTAAACCTGACAGATGGCGTTGATTTGGAATGTTGCATTAATTAAAATTATCGTCCTCTGGCAAATCATTTAAACTTTTACAATTCTCACTGAAAAACAAATGATGGCAAAATAAAATAGTTCCGTGGAATGTCCTACATTTACACACACACACATATGTATATTAAAAATATTATGGCGTCTTGAAAATAATTTTTTAAACTAGAACAAGAAGAAGAAGAAGATGTTCCATTTATAAAATTACAAATAAATTAAATTAATAAATTTAAAGATAATTAAGTTCTAGAAATATTTACATAATGTAATGTTGTTGAAAAAACACTAGCATACAAAATTTGAAAACTTTAGAGCATCAAGAAATGAAATTAGCCGAATCAATGATATAGAAAGTTTTACATGGTTTTCTATCTATATTTTTCATTTATTTTTTAAAATTTTTATCTAAACATTTTTTATCCAATTTATGTATGAAAAATCAAACGTATTAGTCATATTTGATACGAATAAAATGGAGGGCAAAACAATGCTGCCAGATAAACGAGATGTGCAAGTCTTGATGCTTAAAGCCATGCCAAACAACTAAAAGTAAAACTATAATTGTTATTACTTTTAATGCTCCTCTTGGTGGCAAGATATTCTACAGCTAAACATATGTTGTGACAAGGATCATTCACAACTTTATTCTTAAAAAAAAAAAAAAAAAAAAAAAAAAAATAAAAAATTTTTATTTTTTAGCTGCAGAAATTTTAAATTATTAAAATTAAATCATGGTATAAAAACATGTAATTTTTAAATTTTTCTGTAAAAACATATTTTAGACGCAAATTTGGAACTGTAAATATTATAAGATAAATGAAGGATCTTAAGAAATTTTTTTTTAATATGGAGTAATAGGATTATAATGTTTAAAACTTTAGCTCTCAGAAAAAATCACTATAACTCAAAAAGCAATGTTTTTTTACTATCAAATATTAAATACCAAATTCTCTTTTTAAGTTTCAGCTTCTCTCTTACCACCATTATAGGTTTTGTAACATCTTAATTTCCTGGTAGATAATCAAAATAAAAAATTTGCAAATTGCAGAATTTGCACAATATTTCCTTAGAGAGCTTCAGCTTATAACATGGAATGCAGGATTTCTTAACTCTTTTTTCAGGAAACAAACCAATTTTACAGCAACATATTTCTTCAAAGAGAAAGTTGTATTTTTGTTGCACTTTATATGCCTCATTTTGAATATGCATTTGTTGATTAGATTGCAGATTGTTATTTTTGCAGATTTCGGAGCCTTACAGTAAAGTATGAAATAGTTTATGGATCAAGTTATTCAAGGATAGTTAGTACAAAAATATTGTACAATGCCATGGGGCATTTATCAATAATCGAAATTTTGTATAATATTGTGAAATACTGATTAATATTATATAATATCACACAATATTAAGCAACAGGCTGTGCTACCAAGGGAACTAACACACACGAAAAAAAATTGCAAATAAACACCAAATAGGAAGCATTAAATAGCGTCAGTGGGGTGGTCGTGAGGCCATCACTATACCCTGGTCATCATGTGTAGATTGAAAACGTCAGAAATTGATTTATTTTTGTATGATTAATAAGAATAAGAGATAAATAAATAGTGGTAATGAAAAGTATATTATCTAAAACAGTCATATATAGCAAATAATAGTCAAATATCATCTCTGCTAGTCAAAGCGATCTTAAGTTTAATATCTCGAAATTTATACCATATGTAATAAATATATGAACATCATATAATTAACAATGAAATAGGGTTAATTGCTCACTGTAAGAATTTTTAATATCTGTGAAGAACTAGCAAAATCTAATAAGCCATGAAGTTACAGAAGTAAATTTTCATTAGTCATCAGTGTTTTTGTTTTATTTTATTAATTTATTTACTGGAAATGAATTTCGTGTTTAGAGGGAACTAACATCTTTGCATTCAGAATTCCTTGATGATGATGTCCGCTTTACGATGGAAAAGGGTGCTTCTGAGGGTAAAGAGCCCTGATCACTTGAAGATAGAGGTCCGACTTCTTGCTCAAAATAAGATGGCACTCACATACTCGCTCGCACAACTCGTTTTACAGGGGACGCTTTCAGACACCTCACAGGTAGAACGCATGAGAAAAACAACCATGCCCCAACCAAGACATGAGCTCAGGACGCCTAGTTCCCAGGGAAAGCGCGCACCTCAAAATCCGAACGCCGGCCCCAGTGTTTCTTGTCTATGCTTCATTAAATATTTTCTTCTTAAATGCTTCCTGAACTTCGATAAGGCCACTGTGGCCTGGTGGTAAGGTCTCGGCTTCGGAACCGAAGGGTTTCAGGTTCGAGACTCGATTCCACCGAAGAACCGTCGTGTGAGGGGGTCTCTTGCACGTTAAATCTGACAGGCCAAACGTCCTCCCGTTGGTGTTGTGGTGTGGAGAGGGGGTGCCAGTTCAGGTGTCGTCCTCGTCATTTGATCTTGGTTCAAAAGTACGAGGTCCGTCCCAAAATAGCCCTCGTGTTGCTTTAAACGGGACGTTAATATAACTAAACTAAACTAAACTCCTGAACTACGATATCTTCAAAAGGTTATATTATTAAAAGAATATCTATAGGCATGTGAGCTTTACAATACATTTTGAGGCTTCTGTAAAACATGTTGAGCAAAAAAACCATGCAAAATAAATGCTAATTGCAAGTACACACAAAACAGAGAATAATAAATAAACTTAAGCAAGATGATGAAGTTTTCTACTCATTCTGATCATCTTACTACAATTGGAAATCTAAATTTTATTTTTATGCTGGATTTGTACGAATGATAAATAGTGATGAAAGTATAAAAAGTATAAAAAAGGGAAAATTATAAAAATTTTAAAATTATAAAAAGGACCGAATATCTTACTTTTAGAATAGGCAAATTAGACAAAATACACGAGCATCATCTAATAACCAAGGAATGATGGTGTTGGACTCATTGTGCTAATTTTTAGTTTCCATCGTTGAGGAGGGTTAGCGTTGATTATAATGTGGGGAAATTTGAATAATATGAAAATGAATTAAATTATATCCAATCTTTCCTCGATCATCAACTTACTCATGTCTCCACTAAATGTGAATAGTAGAGAATTGTTATTATTTAATAGCTAAGTCATTTACCCAAGATAGTTAAACAGGGGATGCTCCCTTCTTACATGATTTATAGTCGATTAAAACGACGCCAGTCTAGTTGTGAGATGAACACGTTTGTAATGAGCGCAAATATCCTTTCTATATATTCACACATATTCCTAATAAAGATATCATAAGATTGTTGACAAAAGAAAAAGAAAAGTGAAATCTGCAATAAGTCATACTCAACGAGTACTGAAATAATTTCTTGATCTCTATTTTATGTCAATGACCCTTTTGTACTCCGAAGTATAGAAAAGAAAACCAAGTATGCATTTGGATACCTTTTTATCGAACGACTGCAGTTGAAATTTGACTTCACTTTACGCATATAAATCACAAGACCATTTGCAGTTTTCATTTATCAAAGTTCACTTTTTTGAATTATTATATTCTTTCGAATGAAAGTCAGACACTCAACTTTATATTGATATTACTTGATTAAAAATTTCGTACAGATTTATATCCTGAATCAAATGTAATAAAAAACTTTCTCTTTTGTAATTATCGTATACACTTGTATTCATATAGACAGATACAAAATTCCAACGAACGGATTTAGTTTGAAATTTCACAGAAATCTATAAATCTGTTGTAAAGAGCACATACTAAACTTTATTTTTTAACACAAAATCATGTTTCAGAGCATTCATGTTAGAGAGGGATAGAAAAAGCAACAGACAGGCGTAATTCCAAAAATATAAACAGAGCTATTGTAAATAAATTTGAATGTCTTAAAAATGTATATTTAAACATATCCTAAAAAAGTGTAAGTGTTTTTTATTTGCCTTATAAAAAGTAAAAACTGGCATATTTTCGGAAGACTGCCAAATTGTAAAACACCTAATATAAATCATTAACATGTTGATTAGATTAAAACTGTTTTGAAAAGGGAATTTTGTGTTATCAGTTTATTAAAAAAGGAATTTTGTGTTATCAGTTTATTAAAAAAGGAATTTCATGATGTGTATATAATATAGGAACTCAAATTGCCTAATTTCTTAAAACGTAACTTATTAAAGCGTTTAAATAATATAAAATAAATGCTTATCCGCTTTTTATTATAAAAATAGTCAAAAAGTAATCTTCATTAAGCCCAAATTGTTTCCATTAATTCAAATTTTTGGATGATGAATTATTACTAAGTTACTAATTATTACTTTGTTACTAAGAATTTGTCATTAGATAAGAAATATTATTCTTCGCTTAAAATAATTATGGAGATATCTCAAAAGGAAAAATAAGAAGGGAAAAAAATAAGCACAATCAAATCTTATTCGACGAGCTCTTAATACATTCTTTCTATAATTATCAAAGCAAAATATTACTATCTTAATGAGCGATGTTTCGCAGAACTTAAAACAAAGCGACATCGTAATTTCATATGTAGGAATAGCCAATGTCTTAGATGTTAATCTGTATTTTGGTCTCTTTCGGAGAGAAATTATTGTTTCTGCACGAGAGAAGCCTTTATGATGTCATGATCCTGACTTATAAAATAAGTGAGTAGAATTTCAAACAATTCATTTATTTACAGCCATATATTTACATAAGAACAACTTGTTCCAATTTAGGTTAAAAACGTTGATGTTTACACCATTTGGAAGTTGATAACATTTACATAACAGTCGAAGGTTGAAAGTTTATCGTGAAAACAGTTCTCCATCAATTCGAAGAAATAACACCACAAGACGCTGACAGGTTGTTAGTCAGCACGGGTATTCCAGGGTGGAGTGAAATATAGCAGTCCACAATCCAAAACATTCTTTCTTCCTCAAAGAAAACCTTGCATTTTATACCTGTCCAAACTCCGCCTTCTCATTTCCCATTCGTCCACTCAAACTCTCTACCATTTAATAGATGTTCAGCAAATGCCCTCATTTGTGACTCCAGTCTGGCATCGGAAATGGTCATCAATAATGCATCCTCGTCCCACAGTTCCTTCACAATGGGAAGCATTTGGCATCTAGACGGGTTGACACTCCTTTCCCTTAAAGGTGCGATAAGTTTCTCTTAACGATGAACCCCACTCGTGGTCCTTCAGCCAATATCAGTAATGACCAGATTTGACGACACTCAGTGAAAAGAAGAACCCCCGTCTGTCAATCTGGGGGCATTTAACAATGGAGGATTTCAACAGGTGATGACACAGCTAGCTGAAAATGTCCTTTATCATGAATAGGATAGGGAAACGTTACACCGGAAAATGGGGGATTTACACAAGTGTCTGTGAAGCCGTAATCTACAAAATTGTGCATTGTGCCAACAGTTTGGAACTAGAGGCGGAATTTTGCTACTTGTTTAAATTTCCCATTGAAAATCCAATGAATTTCGGATTTTTCGAATTTCATCTTCAAACAAGCGAGTTTGAGATCATATTGGAAGTAAAAACATGAACTATTGGGAAGTAAAAATTTTGCAGGCCCATTTTTCCCCAATGTCTTAATGAGAAAAAAGAATAATTGACAGATGAACAATTATCCCCCCCCCCATATTGCAATAACTTAAGAAATGTAATAAAAATATCAATTTTTTTTTAAAAAAAATTATTAAATATTTTTAATTTCTTGAATTTTTATCATAAAATATTTAAATTTTGTTTTTAAGCTTATTCTTTAAAAAGCTAGTTTTATATTCACATCACGTATATTTTAATGTTATTTTATATCTTTAAATCTGATTTTCTCAAAAAAATTTTAAGTTTTGATAGGATTATCATAGAAGAAATATTGCAAATTTAAATCTAATATATATTTTTTGTTCAAATTTGGTATACTAATTTTTCAACATATCCTTCAGTTCCTGAACAAAAGAGTAAGCAATCTGTTTATTTATAAATATTGTAAATTCAGTGATTGCCTGCATTTTGTTGGATAATCCACTATAATCTTTTAATTATGTAGAAACCACATTAGTTTTGTTTATTCCCAGAATTGCAAATTTCTTCTAGTTCCTAGTAATTACGCTTTTTTCACCTTCAAATTTACATTTATTTGTTACATATACATGACAATGACCGTTGAATAGTTAGCATATTCTTATAAGATTTTATAGCTTCATCAAAATCATTACAATTCCAAATAAAGCTTTTATTAGGCAAACTGACATGAATAAATGACACACATTTGTGTTTTGCTTGAAAGCTTTTACTTAGAGAATCAAGTTATCAACATCAATGAAATTCCCACTTAATGAAAAAAAAAACCCTCTAAATTATTATAAAATTCGGTAGTTGATTTTAATAATAAATGCACCTACTGTTAGGACAGTTTAAAAAAACGAATGATACAAATTTGTGCTTTTCTTTTGAACATCTTCATGGAATATTCAGTTGATCAAAGAAACCATGAACTTCACATTTAATTTATGACGCATTTAAAAAGCTAAAGAACTCGGCTAATGAATTCTTATCTGAAATCACATATTTTCTAAAGTGGTCTGCTCAATTACTTCCACATACATAAAGAAAAAAAATTATTTGACCAACTCAGAAATAAAGCTTAACTAATCGAAAATTAGGATGCAATCAGTTGCAATTTTTAGATTTTTTTTTCTAAGTTTACGCACATTTATTTATATCTGAAAGGAGAATCATGATTAAATAAGTGAAAAATTGGCGAAATATGATTTCGTGCACAGAGAGATGTCATTGGTTTTAATTCTCAGCATGTAGAAATGAGTATACAAATGAGTAATGAGTGAACAGATAAGTGAGTGGTTGAGTGTTACTTATAATTACATTAACTTTCTTTGAAAATCATGAAAAGTCATTTCTTTGAGTTTTTTTTTTTTTGAAACAAATAATCGTTATTAGCAAGTTATAGTCCCCATTCTCTTTTTACAGTTATTATCGTTTTTTTAAAAATCTGCTCAGGTATCCTTCAGTTAAATTATTTAATCATTCTTATTTAGATCCAACATTATGAAATTGTCATTTATGTGACAAGAAGTATATCCAAGCATAGTTTTAAGGAAATGTGATATTTATTAAAATAATGAAGCTAAATTTTTTTTTTTCTGAAATTTAACAATTACGGAACTACTAAAGCCTTTACCTCAGATCGAAATACAAAACTTTTGGGTCAAAGATTAATTGTTGAACAAACAGAGTAAAAGTTAAATTTATTGAGTCGAATATTCTCTGGTTTTTTTGTGTAGAATGTCAGCCATCATCTGAAAAAATTTCAAAATTACAATTTCCAGTTCCAAATAGTTTCCATTCATTTAAACGTTAATCAAAATGCACTGAGATACCAGTTTTGGAGAAAATCCATATAAACTTGTTTGCTTCATTTATCTTATGAATATGATTCTTATATTGTATAGTTGGCTTCGTATTAATCCTTATAGGAAGTATGAGCTGTTCTGTAGATTTTCTCTATAAATTAGAAATTATCTAATGAAAAAAAAATTATCTACGCATGTTCCAACATAATTTTGCAAATACAACTTCAAATTTCAGACTGGGAGAATCGTGAATACCTAATATTTGAATCATTTTGATTCTTATTTATTACTATTTTTCAGAAGGGACAATCATGATTTAAAGAAAAGAAATGTTTATAGAACATAAAACTGCAAAAAGGAATCATATTACTTAACAAATCGCACGAATTCAGAAGACGAAATACTTTTAAAAATGCGTCTGCGCAGATTTACTTTTCCGATACAGATATGCCAAAGGTAACTTTGCATTTGTCACTTGGATACAAAGCCCCTCCTCTCTCTCTATTCACCATGCAACGATTTCATCACTGAGCAAACGATCAGCGCAGAGCGACAGAAAGAGAAAAAAAGAGCACGTGCACGAAAATCCTTTCAGCCACACCCTCCAGATTCTATTTGCTCCACCCACAGAACATTCGAACGACACTCCATTCTCGACCATTTGTCCCTCCATATCGCACCCTTACGAAGCCATTATTTACTAGTTCAGTGACATTATCGCTAGGAAGTCCCTTATAGCTCAGATCTTGTAAGGGCTTTTTCCTCAGTAAGTGAGAGCCCAGGGTTGATGGAATCTTGAGAAAAAAGAATTGGCTGTACTAGCTCTCTGGTTTCATTCTGAGCCGAATTATTTGAGGGTTAGTTTGTGAACCGAATTTCATCGCCTAGAATTGACGATTTAAGTGACGAATTAATTCGATGATTAATTGATGGAGATTAAATTCGAAATTTACGCGCCAAAGTAAACTGCTCGTCCTTTATTTGAAATTTCGATATTAATTGAGTAGCATTAAAAATTATAGTAAAAGAAATTCAGATTCTGTAAAGAAATTTTTGAGAATATGTGAATTTTTGTCCTTTCATAAATATACTAAAATCCTCAGTAACTGTTAGCTTTTGCAAAGAAAAAATTACTCAATTGTTATCTTTTTAAATGTGTTGAATGCCATTCAAATAGTTCTTCACTTGCTGACTCGAAACATTGGTTAAGTCCAGTGTCATAAATCATAAAAAAATTATTGTGCAGGTATAAATTTAAATATCAAAGTGAAAATATTCTATTTGAATTTTAAAACTTTACTTGTTTCAATCAAAGTTGCAATTTCAATCATAACATCAAGGCAAATTTTTGAAAGGTTTCTTAGAGATTTTGTCGTAAAAAAAGTCTTTATTGAACAATCAAAGCAAATTCCAAATCAAATCATGGATCCCCAAATCAAATAATTGCCATTCGTTAAAGAGCTCCTATTACTATTTTCAATTTCTAAAAATGCATCGCTGAATTTCTGGTCCAAAATTCGATTGGCAATTGAATCGATCGAAACTTCGAATTTAATCCACCAATCTAAATAACTGGGATCAATTTGTCAACTGTCCCCCAAACCCTGAAGAGTCCATTCTATACTTACCTGGACCCCTTCTCAAAAAGTCTCAATCCTCAGTCTTAAGAAGTGCTAAAGAGGTCTGCGCTCTATCAGTCAAGCAAAGACATAGACCGCACAAGTCGACCCCCTTGTCGCACACTTGGTGACCTCTGACTCCTCAGCTCTTGCGAACCCAAGGGGGAGGAAATCGAAGACCCCCGACACTTGTCAGAAACAACACCCTCTTCGCCGCTTCCGAAATCGAACCAGAACTGTCAAGAATGGCCTTCAGAGAGTTGAGTGGCACCCCTTTCTCTATATTCCACATACTAAAGCAGAAATCTCAACTTGCTTTGAAAAATCAACAGATGGGACAATCAGCTATTCAGCAAGAAATAGAAAAAAACAGGAATAATTTGGAGATTAATTCAACAGAAGATAACGACAACCCGATTCAGAAACCGCAAGATATCCAGTCATCAATAACTTCTGATGAAGAATTGACCAGATTACCTTATGGGGAGAGTAATTTGGTGCAGGAGTATGATGACGAGTACCAGTCTTCTGAAGATAATGAATCACTCAATAAATATCAGGTATGTGATTTGTCTCCGAGAGCTTATAGGCTGGAGAAGTCACAGCATAGACAAGATAATTTTGCAATTCCAGTTAAAGATGAAAGATTAAATAGTGACTATAGATTGCATCGTTATGAATTGGACTTCAAGCCGAAAATCTCTTATTCCCAGTCAGATGTTGAACAGCATGAAACAGGTAAGATTCAATTCTTTTATTATTTCAAATTATTTTAATTGTTTCTTTAATTTTAAATGAATTTTTTTTTCAAAAAATTGGCTTTATTATTTATTTAATTTTTATGTTTATTGAAAATCCATAGTTCTGATAATTTATCATATGGAACCTAGCTATCCATCTTTTTTTAAAAAAAAAATAAATGTCTTTTTCAATTATTTCAAATTTATTTAAAAAAATTATTAAATAATTTTATTGCATTTAACTTGTAATCAGTCACATTTGTAATTACACAAAGGATCAAAGTCTCATATGAATTAATGTTTTATTATTATATTAATGCATTTATATTAAAAATCGAATATTTGATATTTCATTTATATGTCTCTATAATTTACTGCTTAAATTAACATGCTTTCAAAGTATTCGAAGTTACAGTGGATTTATGGAATAACTTTCAGAAAGTAAAGAAAATAATTTTATATCTTCATTTTTTTTCTTAGTAGTTATTAAATATTATATTTCCGTTATCCTTCCTTTAAAATGTCAAATATTTTAATACAATTTACTTAAAATCAAAATAAATATAACAATAAAAAATGTCATACTAAATTAAAAAGAATTTTGTGTTTTTAATTATTTTACTTATAATATTTGTAAAGCGTGATCAGCGAATAATTACTTTTTTTGACATTTTTATTATTGATTCATTTTTATTCAGTTGAACCATCTAATTAGTTCTTTAATATTATATTAAAAAAGCTTTTTGCAAACAAATTTTTTTCGAAAAATAATTAATTTTCTTAACCTTTAGATACAAAGTACAGAACAGAACATCATTCTATGAAATAAAATCAAGAAATCAAACAAATCAAAGTATTTTTCTTCCAATATGAGAAATTAAATTTCATATACTGGTTATAAAGAATACCAGCTAAATTTAAAATGGTAATTTAGATGAAAGAAAATAGACAAAGAAAAAAAAAAAGGAATTTTATTAAATTTTTCACAAATCGATGAAAAATGTATAAACTGTTTTTAAAACTACTTCGAAAACCATTTTCTATAGTAATAGGTTTGAATTTTTACATTTTATGCAATCGCGAATCTAACTGATACATTGCAAAATCTATTGTATAAGAACATTCTGATTTTATTTGTAAACGTTTTGAAATGGAGACATTGATTTAAACATAACAATTCTACATTAAATAAAATACAACTTACTTTCAATTTCTTAGTAAGAAGCATTAAATACAAATGAAGGAGCTAGTCAGCGAATTATCGAAGTTAATACTGAAAA
>JAPMOQ010034295.1:607959-687467 GCA_026543055.1 Argiope trifasciata
TTTCAATATTAAACAGCAAATATCTTTTCGGCATAAATAAAGATATAAATGAAGAAAAATTAAGAAAAAAGGAACAATATATAGCATGTATTGAAAAAGTCTGCAATGAATGTCTTAGTCAATAATGAAGGTATTTAAAATCATTTTCATCAATGAAGATAACATCTTTCTTACAGAAGCTTCATAATCTTCATTATTCGTGGTGCCAAAGCTATTCTACTTTAAGTAATACTTAGACACTAGATTGGTGTATTTTCTAAATTGTCTTCCTGAAATAAAAGATTTTTTATTCTGGTAAAGGCAATATTATGGTCGTTTGAAACGCCTTAGATGACGATCCACAAATGCAACTGTCATGAGGCCTAGTTAATTATCTTCAGCATTACTTAAGGGCATTAAACGTATCAAACTTATGACAAAGACTAAAATCTTTTTTAATCCTCGAAACTTAATTCGCTGTCCATTTCCATGCTGTCCCATCCATTAAGTAATACAGATTTGAGAGACCATGAGAGACACGCTTTCATTTGTGGGCTTACAGCCGGCCATTTAACTGCTCGATGAACTGAAGAAGACTGGTAGGCAATTAAAGGACGGTGGAGTGTTCTCTAATCCGTAATGATTCGAGGATCAACGTCAGTTAACGTCGAGTGACGAGCGTCCTCTTTCCAGTTGCTATGGTAACGTGATGCGTTGAATAGAGCTGGAAATGCTGAAAGATGCTTTCGAGGTAAAAGGCGTTTTTATGTGAGGGGGAGATTTTTCTATAGGAATACGTGCTTTTCAACTTATTTATTTTTAGAAAGTTTTAGGATTTAAAATCTATTCTTAATCGTAATGGAAAGAACTAAGCAGCTTTCTATTCTTCTATATTTATTGTTCTCTAATGCAATCATTCAGATTAAAAAAAAAAAAGATCTGACATTCAGCTTTCTTTGAAAAGATTTTATTGCAAAGTTTTAAAAATAGTTATTTTATGTTTAAAAAATAATGTTCTTGTTCATTTATTTTGAATAAATAAACATTATTAATTCAAAAATTATTGTCCATTTGCATACATATTTAGTGAAAAAAAAATTAAAAATTATGTTCCGTTTCATAAAATGGTTTTTATTAAATAACGGAAAGTAAGGGTTTTAATTTCCTCCTTTTTTCAATAATTTCAAAACATGCAAAACACAAAGTAATTGGTGAATAATTTTCCAGAATTATGAACCTTTCATATAATAAACACTGAAAATTGTTCGGAGAATTTTTTTATCTATATTTTATGAATTTACTTTAACTTTGAGATGAATGAATTACACAAACTGAAATTGAAATGAATGAAAATTTATAAAAGGAAACGAAATTATATTTAAAGATATATTTTTCCCCAAGAGCATCAATACAGGGTAATGCGATGGCTATGCTTATTAGAGTTCAATTTTTTTTTATTCTCGTTATAATAATTGTATTAAAACAAGTTTTCCTGATTCGAGATAATCAATAAGTTTTATCTGAGAAAATAAAATAGGTATCAATTAGTTATGATTTTGGTTCAGAAAATCCTTTTGTCCCAATGACTAGAGCAGAGCTCGAAAACTTTTGCTATGATAAATCCAAAACTACATATTATAATAATTTTTAAAAAATATTAAAGAATTATAAATATATCTCAGAAAAAAACTGTAATGTAAAATACTTAATTTCAATTAAAGTAATAAAATTATTTATAACCAATATTGTAAAAACAA
Source organism: Argiope trifasciata (assembly GCA_026543055.1). Taxonomy (NCBI): domain Eukaryota; kingdom Metazoa; phylum Arthropoda; class Arachnida; order Araneae; family Araneidae; genus Argiope; species Argiope trifasciata. Next base: position 609,696 of record JAPMOQ010034295.1, read on the forward strand.
ATAAATATCTCATATAATAGCAACAAGGAAATTTAAAATGATAATTAATAATAAAAATTTCATGACTATATTTTAGAGGTTCTAATTAGACATGTTTCCCTTTATTTTTTGGTTATAATATTCGCTGGTTGCCAATTCTGAAGACAGTAATCGAATGAAATGGCCAGCCACGGCTCCAGTTTAGTTTAGTTACATAAACGTCCCGTTGTGAAAACAGCACTAGGGTTGTTTTGGGACGGACCTTGTAATTTTGATGATGTACCACCTCAGATGTCGTCAAATGACGAGGACGACACCACTCCCCTCCCCAAACTTCAACACCACATCAGCGGGATAATGTTTGGCCCCGACGGATTTAACGTGTACCAGAGCCGCTTATTGGTTATTCAGAGGAATCAGGCCTCGAACCTACAACCCTCCGGTTCCGAAGCCAAGACCTTACCACAAAGCCACCAGAGCTCCGGATTTAAACCCTTTTAAAAATTTAGTTATAACTGTTCTTGAGATAGCTATTATAATCCCTCATTTAAATTGAAAATCCTTAGAAATTTTAAGCTCAATTATTAATGATTTTCAGCAGAACTGCAAGTGATATCAGTTCAAGAAATTTCATTTCATTATTAACTGACAATTCAACATATTCCAAGACAAATGACTGTCTAGATTCTTCAACTTGCTTTTACCTAGTATGTCGTTGTGCTGTGGGAAAAAAACATCGTAATTATTTTTAATTTCTGTCAAAATTAAAATTAAAGTTGTTTAAATTTTTTTTAAAAAAATCAACTTTTTAATGAAATTAATTGTATTTGCGTGTAACATTTATCTTTAATTTTAATAATCTGTTCAAAACAAATTTTAAGCAAAATTTTATGAAAGGATCAATTTGTTATAAAACTTCTTTATAAAAGAATGCATCTGTAAAAAGGCAAGATGATGAATAATTAGTTTCAGAATTTTAATAACTCTCAGATATATGGAAAAAAATTAGTTAAAAATTTTAAATTCATCATTGACTGTTAACTCAACACGTTTCAAGACAAATAACGATTTTTTAACCTAATAATGTTTTAAAATTGATATTCCTTTTTTTAAAAAAATCCCGAGATAAAAAAAAAATGTGAACAGATTTAGAAATTATGCAGAACAAGTTAGCATGCCCTACTTTTGATGAGCTGATCAATTTAGTTTTACATTTTAACAAATTGTTAACAGGTTCATTGTTTATTTTTGGTTACCGTTTCTCATTTTATTAATTTCTTTAACATCTACTTGGTTTTTATTAATATTCATTATGATTCCACACTGTCTGGCATGCACGTAGTGCAAGCTATTATTGAAATAGATATTTGGTTTTATAAATATTGTAATAACTATGTGAATGAATGAAGCAAATAGAAGCTTAACTAATAAGGCATAACAAAAAGTAGCCTTTCATTATTTATCGAATTTATGATTTTAAAAACTCATTTGGCAATCAGAAGAGTCGTTTTTAATCAACTTGCTTGCAGCCCCTTCTCAGACAAGCGGGTTTAAAAAACCAGCCTAGTCTGAGGTGATCTCTAATGCCAGAAACAGTTAAATGACCAAAGCTATGGTACTTTGTAATAGAATTTTGAATTACCTTTGATTCTTCCAAAACATACAGGGGGATAAAAAAATAACTGGTGGTTTCGGGGAACGGAAGAATATTATGTACTGGGCGAAGAACAACAAAAAATAGCCAGCATACACGTTAAAATATACGGTTTTGATTTGTCAAAAAAAAAAGAAATAGTACCAAAAAATGCCAATAAGAGGAATCCTGGTAATGCAAGAGCATAATGGGAAAAAAAAATCGAATACATTACTGGCAATGGAAATTGTAAATAATAACACACCAAATGTCAAAGAAAAACGTCCATTAAAGCAGCTTATAAATTTGGTATAGAAATTTCTAGAAGCATTATGCCATTCTGTTAGTATGAAAATAAGAGAAAATCAGAAAAAATATTTTGAGAGTGTTATTAGAGTTTTTTTCGAAATCTCACTAATCTAGTCAAAGCAAGACTTCATATCGTTCCGATGGCACTTTAATGTATCGGTACGTCAGTGCTTCATACATTAACGCATTAGTTGATTAGTTTTAGTGTTTATAACTATACTTTTGGAAGATTAACTCTCTTTTCCTACTATTTTAAGTATACAAAATTTAAAAAAAACGCTTTTTCGAAGAAATTATTAACATCATTCCAGAATATATCATCATTTATAGCTTTTTTAGTTATTTTCGATACCATTTTATTCTTAAAACTTTTCATTTAACTCACGTGCTATCCTGTTGAATTCGAAAACTGCATTCGTGCATTTCTGATTAGCGTGTCTATTCCCATTTGTACTCGAATAAAATACCATCCGTTCATCAGCGAATCATAAATTGCATAAATTTATTTATTCATTAAATTCAATTATTTGTTGCTTACTACAATTCACAAAAATAAACACAATTGACATGAAAAATCTTCTCGAGTTTTTCTTTTGAATTTACATTTCATTCACCGACAGAGTGCTCCCCTTATATCGAAATTGTGTCTGAGTATAATTTAAAATTCAGTTCTTTCGAATACTTTTCAAACTTCTGTGGCTGAAATTGGATCGCCTGAACGTGATTTTCGAATATGCAGAAGAGGAAATAGAATTCTCAGAACACTCTCAGTGGGGATGGAGATTGCGTGAGGGGTGTCGAAGAACGTGCAAAATGGAAAAGCACAACCCCTTTTTTAATCGAAGTTGAGGTACCCGCTAACATTGCATAAAAAGGAAGCACGTATGCAGAAAGGGTTACAAAAGAGACTTTTCATCGCCAAAGAAAGAACGTTCAATATAAATGTATATTTCTAAATTTAAAGTTGATTAATTCCTTGTTTTAGAGATATTAATAGCAGGTTAAGTGTATTTAATACATATAATGAGAGTACACGAAAAAAAATTCTATATTTTTTTACTATTGAAATAATCTAATTTTCACACTCAAGGTTCCATTTTAGCGAGAAAAAATAATGCGTGAACAAATTTTCATTTGTAACATTTTATGGACACTCTAAAATAAAAAGTATATATAAAAAACCTGCATCAAATTTTTATGATCAAAATTTTCATCGAAATATTTTCCAAAAAATCCGTTTGTAAAAAGTGAATTCTTGTGGACAAATTGATATATTTTATAGAGTTTTTGATTTAAAAATAAGTAAAAAAAAATGTATGGAGAAAAATTTTGACTGAAATATTTTGAAAAAAATTCATGAGTGAAAAATATTTTTCAGAATTCAAAATTTTTATTTCTAATATTTTATAGAAATTCCAGAAGCGGAAAATAAATCCATTATCGAAACAAGAAATTATGAAAAAGTTTTGAAACTTAAATTTTAATAGAAATTCCATTATTGGGAAATGATGAAATTATGAGTGAAAAATTTGAGTGATAAATATTTTACTTTGATATATCTTATAGAAAAGGAATAAATAAAGACAAAATCATTTGTAATATTTTGTATAGAATTTGGGGAAAATAAAGGAATCAGAAAATAAATGAGAAAAAGTTTTCACAGAAACATCTTTCAGATGAAATATTTTGTAAAGACTTCGTTATTAAGAGGCGAATTTTAATGCCCAATTTTTCCTTGATGATATTTTATAAAGACTCGATCACCGTAAAATAAATTCGTAACCAAATTAAGATATTATGGAAAACTTGATTTTCCTATTATTTTCATTTAAAGTATTTTGTAGAGATGGCAATCCAGAAAATGTATGCTGTTAATTCGAAACTTCAATACACATCTTTTAATAGACAATTTTGATAAATAATTGTAAACATTATGTAATTTCAATGATGATGATGTTGAGTCCACGTTACCATGAAAAGGGATTGCAGTAGCTTCTGCGAATAAAGATTCCTGAGCACCCGAAGGCAGAAGTCGGACTTTTGGCTCAAATGTGGAAGAAATACTCACACATTCGCTTTCACAACCCCTTTTTACATTGGGGTACATTCACACATAGAGCATAGGAGAACAAATATGCCCGAGCGGAGACTAAAACCCGGATACCCAGATGACGGGAAAGACACGCAACTCTTATGTTAGCACATCGGCATGCAATTTTAATGTTTTTTTTAATCATTTCAATGAAAATATTTGTAATAAGCAAAACACTTTGCATACAGTAGCTGTACCATATAACCTCAAAATAAATAAAACAATTCAAATACATAATACTTAGTTTTCTAAATTAAAATTTTCTGACTACTTACTTGATTACAAAGTAACTGAATGGGGGTCTTAAGAATATTCATTTACTGTACTTAAGATGCAAATTACAAGCTTAATTAAGGAAAGAAAACTAAAAAATTCTGCAAAATTTTGTTATCTCTTTTAAATGAAATCTCAAGACACTTGAATAACAGATGAATCAGAATTCAAAACATTCAAGATAGACGAATTCCATTGTGGCAACACTCATTTTTCGAAATTATTATTATTATTATTTTGTTTGCTCTGGTAATTACTTCATTGAAAACATTGAAAAATTTATTTATAAATTTTAAAATGGTGTAAAACATTTTTTGAGTTGTACATTTTCAGATGCTACCGCTGAAAAAAATTAAAATCTGATTAAAATTTTAATTAATTAATATTTAGTTGAAAATTTTTTAAAAATCATCTTTTTCTAATGTTTATATTTATGACATTTTGGTAATTCTATTTGAAATAATTTTCCCTATAGAGGGCCAGCGTTTCAAAAATGTTACTTGTTGATGTTTTATTGCTTATTTTTGAATACTGAAAAAAAATAGTCAATTTAATTTAATTTTTGGAAATTTCTATAATATCTGACGTTAATCACTTTTATTAATATTATGCAGAATGAAAGAAGCTAACAGGTAATTAATCCGAGACACTTTAAAACGATTTGAATTTGAAAACTTTATTTTGAAGAGTTTTTCGAATTTTCGCCAAATGTGGTAACCCCGAAGGATCAACAACTGACAATAGAGAGGTGACAAATGGTACTTCTAGGGTGTCCTGCACGTTATTTGGAATATGGAATAGTTCGTTCAAATATTATCCAGAGTAAAAACTCATGATGTCACTTTGTGTTTTGGCTTTGTTTTGTTTTTGTCATAATTTAAGAAAAACTGTAATATGTTTGCCTATTGTGAGCATAAGTATGTTTCTCAGATTGTTTTTTAACCTTCATTCTTTTCATAACTTAAAGGACAGTTTATATTAAATCAAACAGATAAGGAAATTAAGATTCATTTATTTATTTTCATTTTAGTGAAAGAGATTTCCAAGAATTATTTCATTTGTTGTTCAAAAAAAATTTAATGAATGGAAACTAATATTCATGTAATAAAATCCTAAATCAATTATTTCAATTAAACATAGTTAGTAAATAAATTACTTGTATAAAATCAAAAAAATATGTTGTTAGTAAAATTAAGACAAAAAGTATTTTAGACATATTCAATGTTCGAAATTCGTGAATCATAGTAGTAGCAATAATAACGCGGAAAATCAAAATAGGTTTCACTATATCTTTCAAACAACTGACAATTAAATACCCAATCTAAACACTAAACAATATAATTTTTTTAAATCAATAATACTGTTTTTATGATAAGTAAAACAGGTATCAATACAAGCAAAACATAAATTAAATGATATTGAACCACAATTCCCAATTTTGCTTTTTTTCGGGCCAAATTGATGCAGAATTTCAATGCTATTGTTAGTCCCCGAAATATGTGATATTTAGAAAAAGACTGAATGCATGGAATAATGACAATTTCAGAACTTTCTCGGTGGTAGAAAAATTATTTTGTCAGAATTAGTTGGTTGAATTTTCTAAATAATTGTGTTAAGCTAACATATCTTTTCAAAAGTTTTTGCACAATTACATTGTCGTTTTTTTTCCCTTTTAATTTCCTTTCTATGTAACTCCCAATGGGTTAAAGAGTATGCCCATGTTCTGATATGACCTGTTGAGATGAATGTAAGAAATGTGTGTGCATCAGATATAAATTTTATCTTTACTCTAGTAAGGGAAAATGAGTGTTTTATTTCAGTTATTTTTAAAGTAATAACAGTTTTAATGTTTTCAATTATTGTGTTTTGCACCAAATCTTTTTGAATTTATGGATGGGAGAGGGGAGAAACAGAATCGTGGTTAATACACATTTTTCCGGAAATTCAAAAGTACTAGAATAAATTCTATAAGAAAAATTCATAAAAAATCTGCAGTTTCAGCATCCAAAGAATACTGATCATATTAAAGCTAAACTGTGTTCAAAACTATAAGTTACTGTGAATAGATCTGCTTACTTCTGTGTAAAAGCACACAATATAATCGATATAAAAACATTAAGTATTGCTTTCCTTATCATTTTAAATTCACTATCAGCAACTGAATAAAAATATTAAAAAAGTATTAAAAACTTTTATTGCCGAATCAACTTTTTACAAGTTCCTGATTTGAAACAAAATTAAAGCTTTTATACACAGGGTGTCTCAAAAACTTTGACTGCGACTTTAATTCCTTAAATAGCGATCATAGACATATGCTGTAAATTACAAAATTGCGTAAAACAGGGTGCAAAGTGTTATGATATCGATTAAAATTTTCAGGGGATTAAACTTTAAAAAATCTAAAATTAAAGTTTTTATAAACGATCTCATACAAAAATATCTACAGTGAATAAAATGTGCCCCCTCCTTTAATAAAGTTAAGTACAAAGTTTCAGAATTTTATCATGAAAACTCTCAAAGATATGTTAAAACAAAATTGGCGAAGGGTCAATCACGAATTAAAATGCAATTTTTTTCAGCTTCAGAGCTGAAGACGCTGAGCAGGGATGCATCATAAGGAAAAAAATTATTTAAGTTATTAATTTTTTTAGTTAACTCCCCAGAAAATTTAAATCGATTTCATGACATTTTGCACCCTTTTTTCGTAACTTTGTAATTTTCAATATATGTATATGATCAATATTTTAATTGACAGCGGAATAAAATAAATTAAGGTTTTTGAGACACTATGTATAAAAAAGCTTCTTATAAATTTGGCACCATCTTGTATCCAAAGTATGCAAATAGAAAGTATCCTAATCGAGAAATTATTCGCATTGTATATTTATGCATATAAGCTAAGAAACAAATTGTTTCCCTTTGCTTCCTATTATCTTTCAGACTCATTTTAAATAAATTTATTTGCAAACTCAATTAATTTTCTTTCCAAGTTATTAATAGTTTGGATGACATTTATATTTAATTCTTCTAGAAAAAAAGTTCAAGTCATATTATTCTGGTTTATTTGTGTTTGGAATATGAGTTCAGTAAATCCTTCAGTTGACGTTGCCAAAGTCTGTAGTTTTGCAACACATTTTGGGAGTCAAATAAAATAAATATCTACGTAGACATTGTTTACTCACTTGACTATAACATTTTTTCATTAATTTATCTTTAAAATTACATTATTTATCAAGTACTTAACAACAAAACACCAAATAATATAAATCAGAAAAATTTCCGAATTAAAAAGGGAGCGAGGAATTATGCTACCATTTTAATCAAACGGAAAACTTCAATTGAAACGGAAGCACCTCCCTCTTACCATCCAGTTCAAATAGACTTTCTAAAGTACATTCTACCGCCTTTACCACAAGGACCCCTTATTTCCATATTCAGCGTAAAGGGAGTGAAAGATCAGTTCCCTGCAATTCTGGCGCAAAATGGTATGAGTCGAGGGGCATTAAAAAATGGTTTTTCGGAGGGGATTTTAATAATATTCAATCGCGCTAAAATGTTTTGTTTTAAAGTTTTTTTTTTGTTTAGTTTAATATTGGAACAAATATTGATTCATTGAAAAAAAATTTACATCCTAATTTATTTTATTTTTTATGGTTCATTCGCATTTTTAAATTTCCAGTAGTGTTTTATCATGTGTCTGTTTATACTGTTTTGTTCTGTGGTGGCGGGATGACTGGCAGTAATTAAACAAAGAACATTCTATGATAAATGTTTTTCTGCAAATTCCTATACTATTATTCTATAAACATAAAAGTAATTCAAACGAATTATGAAATGTGTAGCGACTTCCTATGCAAAATATGCTAAAGTACAAGTAAATTTTTCAAATCATATATATATACATATATAAGAGTATATATACTATTTTGGGTACACGATTTTGACTGCAAAAGAAAACAAAATGGGCCCGATATAGATATAGATCATACACAAGTGAACGTTATGATATTTTTAATTTTGTTTTTCTGTTTAACCAATGTAGGAAGCATTTTCACATTAAATCACAATTTTAGTGATTATAAAACTATTTTGACCAGATGGTGGGAATTTTTTTTCCGGAGAAATAGCAGTGTCTATGTGGAGCTCAAGATATTTCGAAAAATATTTTGTGCCGTGATACTCTTAAAAGTGACAAACCCTTTGTAAATTAATCTGCATTTCTAAAAGTTTGGGATTTCAGCAGTGATACGTATGGCAAGCAGAGGCAGTTATTGCAAAAAATAAAAATATATTATATTGAGAAGCTGGTACTTGTACATCTTCACAACTTTTCAGTTTTCTCATGGGAAATTTTAAACGCCCTCTCGCTGGTGTGGTATGGAGAGGAGATGCCATCTCAGGTATCATCCTCGTCAATTGACCACGGTTCTAAATTACGAGATCCTTCCCAAAATAGCTCTGGTGTTGCTTTAAACGAGACCTTAGTAAACTAAACTAAAGTTTTTTTTCCTACTGGATAAACCAGCCTTATGAGTTTTTATCCCTGGTGCTGAGATTCCCTACGGAAAGGCGTGAAACTATTAATGCATACAACTTAGTAATCTGATAGTTAACGAGGCCTATCGTTTAAAGTCCAGAAAAATGTTTCATTTTTCCCATTATCTAGATAATCAACAAGTTACTACTTAAACGCTCGTTAAACTGAAAAAAAAGAGTAATATTTTTGTAAGCTTACTTTAGAATTCAGAAAAACATCTGAGTAATTCTAATCTAACTGAAAAAAATGCTATTTTTATTCAATTAAATTATCAATGGATAATCGGATAATGGCATGACAAACAGCCGATTATTTCTTGAAAGGCAATGAAATTTAAATTACTAATTAATTTAATTTAATTATCATCAAATTGCAAGTAAAGATTAAGGACATATAAATGTGGAAAATATTTGGTGGCAAAATATGTAGGTTTACACAATTTAGTCAATATTTGTAAGAATTTTTTTAAAGTTAGAACTACAATTGTAGCGAAATGTGATGTCGTTTTTAGATATGATTAAAAATTACTTTCCAGCTCTGGATAATTTACTGTCTGGTGGAGAGCATAGAGCATAATCTTTCTGGTTCTTCTTCTTCCTTTCTAAATGCTCTTGTGTGTTCCGAATGTCAAATTAATTCATTAATCTTTTAATGTTCAATTATAAAAGCGGAATTAAACCAGTTGTCTTTTATTGCAGATTTTGCAAATCCAACCTCATCCTACGTTTATTTGTTAACCTTTCCCTGAGCGAGTTGTTAAGATTTTTGAAATATAATTTTGATAAACACATACACACAATAAATTGGGTTCGTTGGTGACCTAAATACAGATTTTAATGGAAAAAAAATTAGCCAATTTTTTAACACATAAAGATAACTCCTCTTTTGAAAACACAGCCCATCTATAATAGTCGATTCATAAAGCTAGCCAACAGTTTATGAACATCCACAATAATTAACTGATATTAATCTATGCCCAAACTTTGAATTAAATGAATACTCAATCTGCTGCTATATATAGATAATTATAGACCAAACCTTGACCTGAAACTTAGTTTTCACACTCGACTCAACTTTTATCAGTCATGATTATGATAAACCTGCGTTGTTTTAATTGTGATGAACACATTAAAAAATGCAGCAAATTTTCTTTAAAATTAAAAAAAAAAACGCCGAATAATCTTGTTAAATATTGAGAGGAACGTCAATATTTCTATTTTGGAAAATATACCAAGTCTAGATAGCTCCTGGGGAACTTCTCGTTGATTTTAACATCAATAATCGGAAATCAAGACTTGCCCCATTTTTCCTGCGATTTCCTCCGATGGTCAACGGAAGGTCGCCTTCTTCGGGTAATTGCGATCAATTCAGAGTCGGGTATCAGAACAAACGAATCGGAGGAGGCCCATGGAAAACTCATTAACAGGGGGTCGTCTTTCCTCTGAAACTTTTCCTCTCGTGATTGCCCATTGTGAGGCTTCCGGTGGGGGCTGTGACCCTTTCACGGTGCTTGTCATTTGCAGTCAAATGGACGTGATGAGATATTTTAATTTTCGCCGCATTCACCCGCTTCTGACGCATCCCTCCTCTTGTGTCCGTCCGAAGATCTACGGACGGGGAGAAAGGATGGAGCTTTGCATGAGCACTTCACTACAGGTGGGTATAACGGCAAGACAATGGCACTGAAAATGAATTGTAGATAGAAAATTTATCTGATAAGTACAAAAAAATAGTTTTAAATATTGATAATTCATCAACTAACCTGCAAATTTGTTTCTGTACAACACATTTTTTTAAAAATCTGTAAAAAATATACAGATCTTATAATTCTGTAGAATTTGTAAAAAACTGTACAGTACATTTTATATTTTATTAGATCTGTAAAAAAATGTACAATGTATTTTATATTTTTATAAAATCTGTAAAAAAAATGTACATAACATTTAACATTTTTAACGAAGCTTGCATATTATCGAAGTGAAACGTCACGCACATTGTACGAAAAAAGAAGAAACTTAAAGCATTCTATAGTGTATAGGAAAGATCGTCGGATCTATGGCTAACAAATCTGGCACATAATTATTTGATAAGTAGTAAGTGAAACAGCTTAATAAAATTTAAATTAGGATTCCACTTAAAAAATAATCGAAATTGAATTATTTCTCTTCACTAACATTAGAATATATAATTTCGTAAATATCCCGTTATATTATTTAAGATTAGGAAGTATGATGAAGAGGTATCAAATTTAGTCAAATTATACTTTAAAGTAAAGATATGAAGGTGGAAGAGATTGTTTTTGATAGTCTAATTAACCAAAACTAAGTAAATGTCTGCTTTTCTCCTAAAATATTCAATGATGATTCTTTACACTATTTCAAAATTAACAAATTATCATTCTAATAATACCAACTAATTTGTTTATTATTTTTTTCTGATTTTTGCATTTTTTTAAATTGATTTTTTAACATTTGTCATAGATTTATTTATAGTAATAAAATTTTAATGCATTTCATTGCTCTGTCAAATATTTATTCTTGAAATTTTTCCCATTGTCGTAATTAAAAAAATAAAGATTATATTTCATATATGCGCTATTAATGTGCAAACAGCACATATCGTAAAGAAAAGAAAAAAGAAAGATTATAAGAGGCAAGAAAAAAAAATGACTTGCATTATATAAAAGATGGATTACTAGGAAAATTACAATTCATTTATACATACATAATGAAAATAGAATACACGTAAAGTTGTTAAAATCACATAGTTTCATAAATATATATTATAATTTGATGCTTAAAAATAAGAGGCATCAACTTCAAAAAAAAAAAAAAGATTAATTGTCCAGAATTCCAGGCGAACAAATTGGCCATTAAAAATAAACAAATATTAAAAAATTCTTAATGTAAAATGTCTCTATGTTCTAAGTCTTGAGTGGTGTCTGTACATTTATGTTTCTTGCAAAATGTTTTCTGCATTTGATCTGAAGACCTTTCCATTTAAACTTTACTAATCAATCAAGTAAAGAAAAATAAGAATTTAAGAAGCATTAAAACATAACACAGGAATTAATTTTTCTAATATTGGAAGTAAATATGTAACTGTCAATCAAAGTGAAAGCTCCTTTAAATACTTCTCTAACCAGAAAACTTCATTAAATGACCTTTCGTTGAATGGATAAATTAACAAAGTATTCAATGAAAATTAATATTTTATGCAATTTTAAAAATATCATGTAATCTTTATTCAAATTAAATCAGCATATTTCAAAAAATATAAAAGGCCTTTTAAGGTAAAAATACTAATATCTGAAAAAAAGCATTAAAATCTTTAAAAATGAATTCTTTAAAGTTTGAAACAAGAGATTATTTATATTTTCTAAAAGGGCTGCTGTGCTTATTTGCATTTTGGAATACTATTTTATTTATTATAATGAAAGTAGAAAAATAATTAAGTGTTTTGTGTGTATCTTTGCAAGCATTTTTTTAAGCTAAAATATAGGTTATTTGATGCTTGGCATTTTCTTTGTATTATATCCCTTTTAGGTTTATACAAATCTACTCCTCTTACTTATTTTCCAACGTGTTAATACTCAAAATTTTCTTCATTCCGAGACGTTAGTTGGCAACATGTTAAAATTCAAAATTTTCTTGATTCTGAGACGTTTTTTGACATTGTGTAAATACTCAAAATTTTGGAAAGTATTAGAAGTTACTATCAATACGGATATATTGCATAAGTCCTTTATGAGGCCAGAGTATGTGGAATTTCTATTTAGAATTAAAAAGATTTTATTTTTCAATAGCTGCCTTTGAAAATCAGCTATTTTTTAAAAATGTTGCTTACATTTAATTTCTATAAAATCACTTATACATGATGTTCGTAATTCGTTCAACAAAATACTTTAAACAATCAATTTGTGATAGACATTAAAGTCGAGTTATTTCAATTATTTTAATTTTTTAAAACTTATTGTGTATATAAGCTTTTTGAAGAGTTGAGACCTTATACCAAAGTGCCATTCGGATATTGATTGCGAGGTAATGTATCTTTTTTTTTTCGCTATAATAAAACTACTTCTCACACCGAATATAAATTGTGCAGACAATAAGGAGAATCTTTATTAATTTACTCCTTATTTTTTAATGACTTAAAAATGTTTTACTTGATTTACTTTATTTATTAATGAAAAAAAATCCTTGCGATTTAATATTTGATAAGAAAACAAAGTTTACTGCAGTTAGTTTTAGTGTTACAGCACCAATGTTATATTGATATTGTTAAAGATGACAAAAAACAAATTTTAAAAAATTTTTAAAATGTGAAAAAAAATTACAGTGGTTAAATTGGTATAAAAAGATACTATTTTGAATTTTAAAAAGATGCTAAAATTATATTTGTAAATTAATGTCTTTGGAAAGTATTCAGAAAAAAATACAATTTAATGTTAATTAATCAAAAAATGTTATGGCTTTTATATTACCAAAAATTCGTTTATGGTAAATTTAGAATTTCAAGTGAAATACTCCGGTCTATAGAGAACTAAAGAAAGAAACGTATACCTATTCATAGATTCTTCTATATTTTTAATAGAGATAGAGATGGAACAAACTCCAAAAATCTATTCTGGAAGATTTTCTTAGTTTTGAATTAAAGGAGACATTGATGATGGATTCCAAAGAGCAACAAAGTCATCTCTCAGCTTCCATCTCTTGCAGAGGAAGGAGAACAGAACTTAAAAATACTTAACCCAATCCATCAGTTGGAAGTATTATTCAAGTGCGATCTGTCGCCGAAACTTAACGCCTTACCAACCAGCAAATTTATTTGCACTCACTTAATCTTGAGGCAACCTGTCACGAATGAACGACCGGTAATGATGGAGTCGCCGAAAGACTGCCCCCATCTGTGGGAGCAGATTGGGTGGATAAAATCATAAAGATCTTCGAATCTTTCATCGGGTAGGAAATAATATTCGGGATTTGTAAATTGTAAAATATTCTAGAAGAGGCCTCTGAAAAGAAAATGAGCTAAAGAGTTATTGAATTCCATCATTTTATAAAAATTGATATTTCTGATTGTGGAATTTAATGTGTTTTACCTATTCGTTTTGGTTTGATTGGAATGGACTGTTTAGGTACTCAAACGAATCTAAACACAGTGAACGTTCACGAAGGCATACAAAAACTAGCTCTGACAACTTGGCGAAGCAAATCATAGAGAATTTTCTTTAAAAAATAATTAGAATTGCTGGATATGTTCCAATATTCATGATAATATCACACAAAATATTAGATTCGTGCATTAAATATCACCTAACATTTATCCTTATTACAACCACTATCTGAGCATCAATTTTCAATGCACTTTAGATGAGGCTGTCTGAAGAGAAAGTAAGCATAAATTTATTGAATTTCATCAATGTATTGTATCTTTTATGTTAGTGTTATGTTTATATATGTTCATGTTTATATATCATGTTATGTGTATTATATGTTTTGTTTTTATTTTAGTGTTATTTACTCGTTTTGGTTTGATTGGAGTGGACTGTTGAAATACACGAATCAAAGCACAATGGAAGTTGTTGTGAAAATATTATTACATTTTATATGTATTAAATATCCAAAATTTTATCCAAATTGTAACCAAAACATTTTCACCAACTTTAAAATTGTACACTTTAAACGAGGTTGTCTGAAGAAAAATAAATTAGATTTATAAAGTTTCATTAATTGATAAAACAGATGTCTCTATTTGCTGAATTGTGAGCGTTATCTAATCGTTTTGACTTTATTGAAGCGAACTGTTCAGTACATGGTTTTGAACTCAGTGATCGTTGAGAAAGATACTATAAAACTTCTACTGATCCTTTGGCGTATCAAATCATATATAATTGTCGGTAAAAAAGCTATAACCAACATTGCCAAATTTGTTTCAATACTCGTAATACAGTACAAAAAACCAGCTTTGAGTATTAAGTATTGCCAAAAAATTCAAGTCAAATATGCACTAATGTTTGTTGTCGAAGAATTAATTTATAAATTCCGGCTTAGGCATGAAAACCTCTTTTGACTATGACTTATTAAGCTTTAAGGTATTCATAGAAAGAAACCGCATATGAAAGTTTTATAAAATGAATGAAATCAAACCAAGCAATAGTACACAACTGCCTAATTTTTTAGTGAAAAATATCATTAAGGGATAATAGATTATATTTTTATCATCATGCGACCAAATTCATATTTATGTATATCTGAATAACAGCAGCTACACTAAATGAAACAATAAATTTAAATAAATTCATCAAATTAAAAATCTGTGAAAAATTAAAAATATTAATAAGAAAAAAATGACGAAAATCGGGATGTTATTGGTATAATTATTTAAATTTCCAAGCAAAGTAAGAACACTGTGCAAAAATATGTGTAACAAAAAGCGGTCTCATTCTGGGCACACAAATTCTCCAAGCGATTGTATTCCAATTCTTTATCACTTAAAAGTTATTTCAAATTTTCTTCTAAATAACAAAGGCCTAAATAGTACCAGCTATTGAATTATTGATCAGGCTTCTATTAAAATCTTGAAAATTGTTAAATTTCAGTATGTAGAGTCAATTAGGAAAATTGAGAACACTTTTTGCTGATGTTATGAAATTTTAAATTTAAAATAATAGTTTGAATGGCAGCAAAAGTTCATATACTTTGTGTCTAAAATCGTATTTTGATGGGCACATAAAACAATATTCTTTAAAGTATCAGACAACATCGGAAACATTGAATTCCGATCATTTTTGGGTCGGAAATTTGAATTTTATGTTTGATTTTTATATGATATATGATTATGTATAAAGGAAATACGATATTTTTAGATAACACTTTTTATTCTTTCAAAAATCGCTTGCCCTTTCATGCACATGTATTTGAAAAAGAGTTATAGCATTATATAACCTTACTGGGAATGTTGTAATAAATTGGAAGTATAACTAAAGAGAAATTAGACTTAAAATTGTAATATTTAGCTGCTGCTTCGACCTGAATGAAATGTAATAAAAGGAATTTATGGTTTCGATTTTCCTGAAAAATTAGTATGTAATGGGCATAAAAAATAGGATATTTTGATTATTTTTTAAAATCTAAATAAATGTAAAAAAGAGCTAAGTGGAGAACAAGAGTCGACTTATTGTAACGTCAAAATACTCCAAACCCACTATAGAATTATAATTCTTAGAAACAAAGGCAACTTAGAAGATATGCAAACTGTTATTAATTCTATTATTTATTACTGTTTGTTTCTATTGTTTGTTATTAATTCTATTGTTAAAATTGGCTTATTATTAGTTCTATTGTTTAAAAAGTTGTTTACGCTTAAAGAATGCAAAAAGTGAATTTTTTTTTCGAAGTAAAGAAAATTAAGTGTTAAAGAAACTCTAGTAACCTGTTAGTTTTCAAATTTTGTGTTTATTGAAAGCTGTTATAATCAGAGAAAAGATCAATGGTTGTGTAAAATTATGTTGAATCACAATAGAATATAGCATCCCTTAATAATATAATATAATAAAACTCTTTTTTAAAATTAATCGAATTATTTTGTATTAGTTATATTTATATGTAATAATCATACTTTATTTGCTATACATCATATTCCATTCACGCTATATGCTTTTTGTTATTTTGCCTGTTAAAGTAATGTTTGTTAAAATATTATTTAGTATCTAACCTTATTAGCTTTAACTGCAATTCTTCAATTATTTAGCGTCGAATTTCAGCCTATTAGTATTAAATTGAAATAATTTTTAAAATACCAAAACATATTTTACTATATGTATGCATATTTGCCTGTTTTTGAGTATTATATATCGTATTTATATTAATCCCTTCCGGTAAGATTTAAGAAAGAAAAATTATGTGTGAAATAGCTATGTAATTTTTACTTAAAAAGCCTTAGTTTATTTCATAATTCTAACTAATTTATAATTATTAATTAAAATTATATTATTGGTATGGATGTAATTGTAATTTGCAAGTTCACTTTCAACATTTCATCAAAAATCTCTAGTAATTTCGGATTAGCCCCTAGTTTATTATTTTTTAAAAAAATAATTTTAGGCGCATAATGTGTTCATGACTCCAGAGTGTTCATAAAATTCACCTATTAATTATCATGCTCGTTTTCGCTTTCTTGGTAATATTTCGCAATCATTAGTTTCAATATCAGTATCAGTTAAATATATACTTATTTTTTGATTTTTCTGAATCATTTTGATCTTCTTGATCTACATTACTCTTGTTCTATCCAATTTATTATTATATTCATCAGTAACTTTAATCGTCTGACGAGTATAGCTCGTCATGCCATTTAGCACAATGACGAGTATAGCTCGTCATTGTGCTATATGGCAAGAAAAATCACTGACGAGCTATACTCGTCCTTTTACGGGAAGGGGTTAAGAAGATTATCTATTGTATTTTATTTTTATTAATTAATTTTTTGAAATCTATTTTTTATTTTCGGTTTTTCAAATCTTTATACTTTCCAAACAATGATCTAAATATTTCAAATTATAAAATAAATCAGTTCGAAAGAAACAATTCATTACTATGCCGCTATATCAAACATCCAAATATTACTAAAGATATATATATATATCTTTAGTAATATTTTATTATATCCAATATTACTATTTATCCAAATATTACTAAAAGAAATTGGAATTGAGAACAGAAAAAAAAAATTGGTGAAAAAAGTTTTTAAAATTATTTTTAATTGAAAATGTCAGTATAAATCTATCTTCCAATCGACACTTTTGATCAATGTTAATGAATAAACAAGTCTTATGTTATTTCAATAAAAAACTAATTGATAATTTCAATGAATGAATAAGAAATTAATAAGAAAAAGACAATACATTTTACAGACAGTTGTTATACAGTTTAATCACACACACAAACACACAGACACCCAAAAAAATAACGACTCACATAGAAAATAATCTTAGTTTATTTATCCTACAGTGCATCACGTATGAATTTGGTTACACGTTTTTATTTCCATGAATAAATTTCATTGCTCAAAATTGACTTTTATTTTTATTGCAAACTTATTATAATGTGGTTTCTACCAGGAAGATATTGTTTAGTTCATAATGTACACGTATGGAACATTAAGTTTTTAAAATTTCACAAAAGAAAATAATTATAAATTTTTAAAAATAATTTTCCTAAATTATGTGCAGCTGGTCAAAACACGCATGTACCTTTTTTTAATAAAAAAATAAACAGTCATGTATTCTAGGTTTAAGTTAGAATTTTTTATTGAAAACAACTAATTTACTATTGAAGACAAAGTAACTGAATTGATTCCTTAAAAACATTCACGTACATTCCCTAAAAATACAAATACTAATTTCTTTAAGAACGAAAAAACAGCAAAAACAAAATTTTATCATCTCTATAGTTGAAATTTCGAGAAACAAAATTTTAAAAAATCGAATTAAAGAATTTAAACATTTAAAATATCCAATTCCCCAGAGGCAACAATTAATTTTCGAAGTGAGAATTTCCTTCCCTCTCGTCTAGACAGATTTTCCTCATAAAATATTACTTGCCATCTTTAAAAGCATTTCCTTTCTCTTTTTTTTATTCTAACTACTTTAAGTTGAAATAAATTTCCCCTACTCCCTTCTCTGATAGCTTAAAAAGAGACGAAACACTACCAATCTTGTCAAGCCAGTAGTCCAAAACGACGGGGTTTGTGGCAGCCCGCGTTTTACACCCCATTGATCAGCTCCCCCCTCCATAAGACGGCCCGACATACATCAAACAGATATCTCTCAACAAATATGAGAAGTGATCTTATTTGCCAACACATTACGGGGAGCTTCAGAGGGCCTGTTGCCGCTTGTCAGCCGCCCGGAAACGGCAGGAAGAGTTCATTCGTGCTTTTCCCTCTCCCCCCCCTTATTTCATTTTCTTCATCATGTTCTAGTTTTGGATTTCGGAAACAGGTATAATGGAAAGCTTTATTTCCTTTGTTTTGGTAGTGTTACAAAGTACTCCTATTGACTCCTATAAGATTGTAGTAAAATTTAAATTGATGACCCATTTTCCCAAAATACTATTACTATTGACTTCCCAAAGACTACAATAAAGTTTAAATTGGTGATCCACTTTTCCAAAATAGTATTACTATTGATTTCCTAAAGACTACAATAAAGTTTAAATTGATAATCCAATTTTCCATACTAATATTGATTTCCTAAAGGTTGCAATGAGATAATAAATAGACGGTCCATTTTTCCAACATAAAATAATTATTAGTTAAAAAGGATGTATGATATCTTAATTCAACTAGCTAAAGTGGTCTCCCATAAAAGTTCTCACAACTCTCTAATAAACCTTTCATAGCAGTGATCGTAATGGCATGCAATATTTATAAATATTAACGGTTGGCGAGAATCTAGCCTTCTTACATGTCATCCTTGGCGAGTTGTTTGGCAATTTATCCCTGGTGTATGTAAATAGCATTCAAAAATTGAATTTATATTTTATTTTATATTTTATATTATTATTATATATATTACATATTATCTATACTTATAATACAGACAGACCGTTGATCTACAGGCCAGACCGTTGGACCTACAGCAACCAAATTTGGTACATGCACACCTTGGAGGTCGGGAATGAGCACCTCTGAGCCCTATTTTTGAATTTTTCATTAGAATTAGAATTAATTAAAATTTAAGCTAAATTTCGACGTTTTTCCGCTATAACTTCCGAATATATTATCGCCCAAACATAATTTTTACATCAATTTAAAGATAAAAAAAATTAGCTTTCTAATGGTATCAGTGTTTTAATGTATAATTTAAGCTTATATTTTTAACGAATTTTTAAAGAAATCTTATAACCATGTTATTTTAGCACGTGACTGGATAAAATAAAAGAAAACAATGACGGAAGTTCAAATTTAAAAAAAACTATCATCGCAAATTAAATCTAACAAAATGCAACTTTTAGCACGTGACTGAATAAAATAAAATAATTATAAAATGTGATATTTTTCTAAAAAAATAAATGTAAGCAAAGGTTTCTATAATCGTTTGCAATATCTAAATAATTAATTCAACAAATCTTCTTTATTTACTGTAAACCTGATTGAATTTAGACAGGATATGCATTGAAATCCCGGCTTAATAGTATATTTGTAAAATATTAGTAATATTAAATGTTACGTTTTCTAAAAAATAAATAAAAAACAAAGATTTCTATGATCGTTTGCAATATCTATATCATTAATTTAGTAAATCAGCATTTTGTTTAAGGTAAACATGTCTGAATTTATACCGAATACGCATTCAAACTCGTGCCAAATGGCTAATTTGTAAATCATCAGTAATTGGCGTGCATATTGTTATCTACTGTAAACTTGGTCTAAATAATTACAATAATAATGATAATAATTACATTTTATGTAACTTGAAACAAAAAATACATTGATGAATAACTGTTGGATTTTTTCATACTTTGCTCAGTGAGCCATATTTAACAAAATATTTTTACTGATATTTTAAGCAAAGTTGTTACTTCAATCAGTCTTCTAAGCAATCATTAAAATTGGCTGGTTTATATAAAAAGGAATATTATTATTATTATTCATCTTTTAGATCTTTTGGACCACCATCTTAAAAAAATATACCATTTCAGGCCAATCAATATCCGGAATTACTCCAAGACTGATATCAAATGAATATGTGTTTGCGTATATGAATGAATGTGTTTGTGTTTAACGGTCTACACACCAAACCAGATGATTTAGAGATACATCACTTAATATATATATATATTTACTTTGGGGGATGAAAAAGCATACCTAGAAGGATTTTTTTTAAACTTTAATTTAAATTACGCTAACATTCGGAATTTTTGGGGGGTAACTTCCAAAAATATTACAGTATAAAACTGTTTTTTTTTTTAATCTTTTTAAAAATGACTTTTTTTTTCATTAATATGTTTAAAGCTATAAATTCAGTTTTTATTTTTTATGAATTTTATAAAAGCATATAATTATGTTTTCTAACAATTAATTCCTTACAAAATGAAAGTAGATTTCAACCTGCCAGAGCACGTTATGAATGTACCAGTGGTTGCCATCATTTTGACAAAAACTGAAACTGAATAATTGAATTAACTCTTATTGCAAATTAAACCGAGAAAAGTGTGATGTTCAGCACGTGCTTAAAAAGAAACATAATGTTATGAAACAAATATAAAATGTGATATTTTCCACATGATTTCATGACAACTAATTGCGAGTTAGAGAGTTATATGGGGCAATGAACAAATAACCGTAAGTCTTCTATAATAATATGAGTGACCTAACTTTCGAAGTTTAAGTATAACTGGAAGAGAAATTATAAAGAGAGCAAGGCACATAAGTATTTAATTGAAAATTTTCGAACACATTACTCTTGGCGAACCAGCTGGTCGCCAAAGGCGGCTAGTATTATATATATATATATATATATATATATATATAATATTTATATTCTATATTATATTTTAAACGCCTTTTTCTCAACCGATTGAAACAAAATTTTGAATTCACATAAAATTTCATACGTATAAGTCATTGCATTTTTGCCTTACCTTGTTTATACGTTTCCGAAAGTGTAGATCGATAAAAAGCCAATCCGTAATTCGATTTATCTCACAATTTTATAGATATCTACATTATAAATGGTAAAATTTTGCATCAAATTTTATTTATCACCTCTTTTCGTGTTTTTAACTATCGCATTAACTCATAATCGAACAGCCAGGAAGGTATACTTTCTCTGAATAAATTGTGCACAAATTTTTTCAAAAAATCTGAAAACTTGGTATAAAGACGAAATGTTGAAAGCGTATTTGAGTTATCTTTGTCACTAACACATATTGTACATCAAAATACTCGTCTAACGTAGTATATCCGTAAATATTAGACACTGCATACCTTTTGGAACACTCAGTAGATAGTAAGTCATTAAAAAAAAATTATTTAAAACCTGAGAAGGAATCTCATCAGATATATCACCCTGTAAACGCTCAAAAGGACATTGGTGAGAAGAAAAATAAATAAATTTAAAAATATATAATTAATTTGCAGATTTGTATAATAATTTGGTTTCATTAGCGAATTTAAATGAAATTAAATTATGACTGACACCATCAATTTCTTTGAAAATAATTTGTTTTCAGTAACGCTCCAAATTTGCTTTTAATTTATTTAATACCTTACTGGTGATTAAGGAAACAACATTACTGGTGAAAGCAATAAAAAAATGCTTCTTTTGCTAATATTAAATCAGTAAGAAATTATCACGAGAAGAATTTCACGCTCAGAGATTTCATCAACATGGCGATAATGTGATACATTTGGTTTCAAAATTTTTCGTATAAAATCAAAATTTGGAAAGATATTTCCACGAAATAAAGTTTCATGTTGTTAATTTTGAAAACAAATTGTGAAAATTAATCTGGTAAGTTCAAACCATTAGAATATTAGGTTTTTAATTGTTTGTATAGGTATTAGATACAATGTTTATACAATACAGTTTTATTTTGTTTGTAAAAATGATTTTGATAAACAATAAATAGACGTAGAAACGTTAAGCATTAGAATAAAAAACTGTAGATTAATAATATAAATCTCTTTCGAAAAGCACACATTTCGACTCTGAATTCAAAGAAAAGAAGTTACTGGAATGCAAAGAATTCTGCAATTTTTCTGATATACAAATAGTTAAAGATTCGCTACTGTCGTTAAGCAAAAAAGAGCTCTTTGAAACAAATTTCTATTTGTTTTTATTAAAATATAACTTTTCTGCCTCCACTTAAACATTTTACTAAAAAGGGTGTTAAATAAATTTCATTTGCGAAAGCGATTATCATGGGAGAATATGATGATGTTTTGAGATTGGGATTTTAATGTGGAAAAAAAATTATTAGTTATAACGACCATGTGTATTGGAGATAAATGGTTGTAGGAGCTGAAGTTGTAAGAAATGTTGAATATCACAAAGATTCTAAATTCAATAAGTTAGGATTTAGATTCTATTTAAATTTAATTCGAATTACATTATTGAAAATATTTCTGAAGAAATATTATGGTATGAAAGTCAGAATACTTTTTCAAAATGTTCCAAATGGTTCAATTGATGAATAGATTTCATGCAAACAACTGCGGTTTCAAAATTCAGCTTTAAGTAATCTAAGTTTAATTTGATAAATAAACTTTAAACTTTTAAAATAATCACATGATTATTTTAAATTTAATATAGCAGATTTATTTATTATTATTTTCTATCATTATTTTATTTATCATATACAGAATTCCTGGCAAAGTCAGGTAAAACTAAACAAAGCGATACATACATTTCACCAATCTTGCTGAATCATGTTAAAATGTATTTATACAAAAGCTAAGACTTAAAATCTAAATTTACATGACTCTTGAATTTGCCACTAATATGGTATGCCGCTAATAATAATAACCGCTTGAACAAAAAAGTACTTCTAGTAAGGTTATGCATAATATTGTTAGCATTTTCAGCTATTTTGATTTTTGATTTTGACAACTTGGCATTATTGTCATCTTTGGCTATGTAAAGGGGCAGTTAAGGTAAATTTTATTAAAAAAATTATTATTATCAAAATTTTTATAAAAAATTTTTGATTTATTTCAAAATTAATATGTTTTTTTCTGAAAATTTTACTATTATCCGCTTGCTGGGGACAGTTCGACAAAAATTGCCATCAAATGGGTACTTTCTCAATTAAATTTTGGCTGTATTCGTATTTATTTCTTAGTATCAAAGAAATGTTAAAAATTGCCAACGAAATTCAACTATTAAATAAATACCAAATTTATTAACACTGGATATTGTGTCATTGGAAGTTTCTGTTTTTAAATATTCGTACTCCATTTAATATCTCTCTAATTGGAATTATGCTTTCAGAGTTCCTACATGTTCTTATCCCCAATATTTCGTGTTAATGGATCACTTAATCAATCAGTTAACCATATTGAATTCATTATATGTTTTTTTCTTTTTTTCCATTTTTATATAATATTTAAAAGCTCCTTATTATTCATCTAAAGTGATACTAAAATGAATTTTTGATTTAAAAAAAATGGCTCGCTTATTGTTGTTTTTTAAAATCAACACTGAAAATTATCAATACAAATTTATTACACACACACACACACACATATATATATATATATATTTAAAAAATAAATTTGTATAAATCTATTTAAATGTGCTTTTTCACATCTTCTATAATGACAAGACTGCAATATTACGAATTATTCGTATAACAGTTGACTATACTATTAACGCATATCATTGATCTTATGTTCCAAATTTTAATTACAATAGAGCCTATTAGAGCACAATCTTCGAGGATCTTGATTAATCAATGACATACTTTTAATATTAAGTGCGAATTTACAGCAAATCACCAATATAAAAAACTAGTGTTAAGTAAAGATTAAATGCAAACCTGTCTCTCATTTTAAAATGGAATTAGAAATTTGTCTCCCATTATAATTTAAATATATATATTATAGAGACTGCTACATTTCATTGTTTAGTTACTATGTTGACGGCATAGGCTTATTAAAATAGGTTTCAACCTTAAGTTCATTATCTGGATATTTTTTTCCTTGAAAGTTAAAACATTGTATTCCGAGCTTAAGTCAATATCTCTCATTTGTATGACGTAAGTATCATTTGACTTCTTTACTTAATGTTATATTTCTGCGGTTTTATGAATACTTATTTCTATCGTAAGACGTTTATTTGAAACGATTTCTTCAGTTACAAATTACAGGATACTTATGTTTTAATCTCATACCTGATACTGATCACCTGATTCTAAAAGGTTCTTTCATATTAACCGTCCTATATTTCTGATTATACAGGTTTATCTAGAATTTTAGGATATAATTTGCAATGTGCTTTCATATAAATGGCATGGTAAACACTCATCTCTAAAAAAAAGCGTCAAAGATCTCATACTAATAGAAAAATTTAATCACTTTCGCTAGTATCATGCGGTTAATAAATATGTAAGTATGTATTATGGTAAAACTGTCTATGTTGCTACTTTTAATTTTTTTTTGGAGGGGGGGAAGGGGAGCAGAATAAAGCACATGTTACTATACATAATAATAATTTTTCTATGCCTCGCCATATTCGATAACAACCCACGAATAAAGTAAATGCAATTTTTATTGTAACTGTAAAATCCTTGGCAATTTTTTTAATGTTTGGCACAATTTGCTTAATCTAGAAAATAATCAGCACTATATAGTTCAGTTTAACTTTTTATTTATAAATCCCATTCGTAGTATTCGTTAATAAATTTTCTTGCTCGACGCTTTTCCCTCCATATCCACTGACTTTCTACTAAGCATTTTTCACTTCTGTATTTCATGAACTGAATTTTTGCAGTTATCTGAGCAGATCTTAAACCATTCTTTTCCAATATTATGATTTTCTCGTATGCAAAATATAAAGAATGTACAGTAATCATCAAAAAATTTGGACTCGGGATTCGAAGAGAATATATATATATATTCTTTTTGAATATATATATATATATATATATATATATATATATAGATATAGATATATTAAAAAACGCTTTGATCTAGATCGTTGAAATTTGGTATATAGTCTTTACCACAAATATTTAGATCCCTGTAAGATTTAAGTAAAGTTTATTAAGATGACCGGTTGTACAAAAACGAAGCATCATAACTACAAAAGGAAGAGA
Source organism: Argiope trifasciata (assembly GCA_026543055.1). Lineage (NCBI taxonomy): Eukaryota > Metazoa > Arthropoda > Arachnida > Araneae > Araneidae > Argiope > Argiope trifasciata. The sequence goes on from JAPMOQ010034295.1 coordinate 635,342, forward strand.
GCTAGACGAACAAAATTTGGTGCACAAACTACAGTATTGCATCGTTATCATAGACACGTCCAAGTTTTCCCGCTAAATCAAACAGGAGTTAGCCATCTCTCGATCTGTACTTTCTGAAATATGTATCAAATATCTCAAAAGATTTTGTAAAGCGCAATTTTGGGTCAAATTTTTTTCAATTAAATGGGAAGAAAGTGTTTATAAAATAAATTCGATTTTAGGATATTTTAAACTTTTCTCAAAAAGATGTCCTAAAGATCACATGATAGACTCAGTAAAAATGCGAAATTCACGCCAAAGATTAGTATTTCCTAATTATTGTATGCCGATACAAGCATTTATGGGCAGGACATCCCGCAGACGTTTCCTTTGTATATAGCGAAATACAAAGGAAAGTTAGAAGTTAGGTTTCATGCAAGGTTTTTTAAGAAATGTCCCTGGTATGATTAGCAACTAAACATAAATAACATGAATTATCTACCTAAAATCTGCCATGATTTATTCTTTTTTTTAAAAAAGATTTGATCTTGAGGCTTTAAATATAAATGATATGAAATTTCTAATTTGAAATGTTGATATTTAGTTACTAAATATATAAAACCAAACAATGTTTTTTTTTAAATTTTTTAAATTTTGAATGGCAAATTATTAAAAAACAAATTTACATATACATACTTTAGATTTAATTGGAAAAGAGAGAGTGAAATATAGATAAACTGTTTTTGTATTTGCTAAAGGAACGACTCAAAAGTTATACAATGCAAAATAAAATAAGTTCAAAGGGAAAATTATTTTACATCAAATTATAAAAAAGTCATGTCCATTTTATTGAAAATCATGTTAAAAAGTTAAACACCATCTTTATTTGTTTTTTATTTTTCAGGATTATTCCACCCTTGAAAGAAAAGAAAGATGCCAAGCAAGGCAAAATGTCGCCACAAGTCAAGAAAGAGATTAGCAATCACATACCCCTCTTCTATGTTACCGATTACACGAAGTAGAACTGCCATTTTAGGAAATTATGATGTAAGTATGTATAAAGTTCACAAAAATTTTTCTGATCTGGTCTGACTTACTTTTCGGTTCTGTTCAAGAAATTTTGTGTTATTAAATAATGTAAGAAAGATTTAAATATAAGAATAATAATAAAGAGCTTTAATAGCTTCTTAGAGGGTTATCTAATTTATTTATTTATTTATTTTGTATGATGACATTATAAATGCCTGCCAAATAGAACGTTTACGTTAAAAACATCTCTGTTGAGTAGATTTCTTTGTCCGACAATTATGTATATATTTTGACGCATAATTATTATCAAAGTTAAATTAAGTCATAATTATTAAGTTATCATTGTCATTTTCTTGGATGCAAAGTCCTACAAGGAGAAATTATTGTAATCTTCAAAAAATTCGAACTCTATGATCTGAAGAATCTCTATGTTTCAGACCTACCTGAATGCAAAGAATACATTTTGATGATTTTATCTGACTCTCTGTGAACATGATAACTCAAAAAAGTTTCAAGTAGAATGATGAAATTTGATGTGTTATCTCTAAGCCAAATTTGAAAATTTCTATGAAATTTTTAAAGAAGTCTATTTAGAGAAGAATATCTGTTCGACTGACTGTATTTAAGTTAAGCCGATAACTAAGATACGAAGAAAAATATGAGAATAAAATTTGGTCTACAGATATATCAACTGTTTTATATCAAATAGAAATATTTTAATAGATATATGCAAATTTGAAATAAAATCTACCAAGGAATCAGTCGTCTTAAGTTCACAAATATGAAAATGAGATAACTCAAGAACACAGTAGCTTAAACATATTAAATTTTGTAGCTATAGTTATAGTATTTTACAGCTGCAATTTTCAGTATATTTTCCGATTTGCTAATACCTCCCCTACCAAAAAAATACACCTTAAATCTTAATTTTCTAATCCAACTTTGGTTTTGGAGTGTGCTTTGGTATTTCTGCTTTGTCCAGATGTTATTCAGAATTTCGTTAGCTGGCATACAGAATACACTTACTAAATATAGCATGATGATATAGAAGTAAACCGTTTAGAATGCTTTGAAAAATCATAGAGCAGATTTTATTATGGCGAATCTTTAGTTTATTCAGTTTATATCAGAGGCTTGTATGTATTTTAATCAGCGACATCTATTTGTAAACATGCAAATTATCTATACAATAATTTTAAGTGTTAATAATTTGTTATTTTATTGACATAATTTTGCAAGTTTTCGATTAGTTTCCATTCCCAAGTTTTCCACAAATTTTCCAGTAAAAGTAAAGTTATTGTGTAAAAGTATTTTATAGCTATCAAGTAAACTTATAAGTTTACTCGGTAACTACAAAAGTAGAAAGATGGTGGATGAAATTTAACGCAAAGTTTTAAAATCTAAAATATGGTTTTGAATCAACTTCGGATCCAAATTCATCAAAGAATTGACCATCTATTAGTTCATACCATTGCATACATGCAATAACACTAATTCAAACACGTAACAAACTTAGCTAAATGAAATTATGTTCCCAGTTTAATAACTAAAATGTAAATTCTTATCAAATCTTGAATAAAGCAGTCAGAGACTAGCTGCTTACTTATAGTTCCGCATGCACGTAAATACAATAATTCAAAAACGTAAAATAAATAAAATCTGGCTGGCAGTGTTTTAAATATGACTGTATTTGTAGGTCAACTTTTGACTTCAATCGCTGGAATAAAAGATGCTCATTAAATGCTCTGATAATTGTGTGTTATACAATGATTAATATTGAAACAGTTACTAAAATTGGCACCCTAGTTCCACGCAAAAGGTAAATTTTTTCACCAGTGCCATACAATTAATTTACAATCACCGGTTTTTTGTATTATACTTCGAAGCACATCTCATGTGTGGGACTTTGAAAATAAAATTCTGCTCAACCATGATGTTCTTAATTTTGGTCAAGTCAATAATTTTACGTGCGAGGGAAGGGGAACAACATATTTTTTAAAAAAGTTTTGGAAACCTCTCAAATTTATTTATTTTATGTCTGAAAAAAAAGTAGAAAAATATGGGAAACAAAACCACAATAGGTTTATTTCCAAAAACTCCTATCCATCTTAGAGCTGTCATAATAGTCTTTGTATTTACCTAATGATTACATTTTATAAAACTAAAATTCATTACGCGTTTTTCGCAATCGATCGAAACAAAAGTTTGATATAAAGCTGCAGTTATAGTTCCAAACTCCTACATCAAATTTGATTTATTTAAGGTACTGCATTTTTGAATTAAGGACTTTTTATATTTTTCTGAAATACCAGACCGACAGAGAGACAAACCGCAGTTGTAATTGACTAAAAATTTGAAAGTGTTTATATTATAGATTTTAAATATGTGTACCGAATTTTATCTATTTAAGGTTTCTTCGTTTGGCTTTTATCGTGTTACCATATATTCGTAAATATGGATAGACGGATTTTGTCTGTCATGTCTAATTACCAAGAAACTGTTCCGGTCGTAATCAAAAGGATGTGAAGAGTGGAAGAACAGTTTAGCGATGGTAGAAGCCATGAGTAATATTAGTGTATCTCGACACAGAGAGTGAGTGTATGTTTTGTATTAGTTCTGAGGAGAACTCTGAGTCATTGTTAATTATTCATAACCTAAAAGGTAATCCACAATTGTAAATAAAATATTTCATATTCATTCATATGTATATATTATCAATAATAAACTCTAGAAAGAAAAAGTGAAAGTATTCCTGTCTGGCTTTCACAGTTATAACAGTCTGACTGGATATTTACAAAAAATGAGTTGTCTTTGCACAGACAGATATACACGTTCCAAAAATGTGTCTTTCGAATTCAGGGAAGACTAAAACGTAAAACGTGAAGATTTGCCAAAAATACGAGTTTGAATTATTTATGATTACTATACTTTTTCTAAACTTCTCATACGAGAAATTCGAGAAATTAAATATAGTCTAGGTAGCTCGGAATCTACGGATTCATTCGGTTTACATAGGACTATAATAACTGTAAAAGATAATTAAGATAATCGATATTTGAAATTTTGATTCTTATCAGGTGTGGCGAAGTGAACTTGAAGCGAAAAAGGATATCAACGAAATCTGCGCCCATTTAAACGTGAGTTTAGAGACTCTTTTCATCATCACTCGAGGAACATCTTCTTCGCCAGATGTGAGTGAAAAACCTCCAACAAGCCCATCTGTGGCAGCTCTCCTGGAGGAGAAATGCATGCACGCAAGGGAGACATCGGCAAAACCAAAAAGAAATGAAAGGACTCCAACATTGCGACCGAAAGAACAATGGACTGAGGCTAAAAAGTTATTTCCAGGACGAAAAGATTCCAATGTTTTCCGTTTGATTCACGAGCATATCTTTGGGGCAGCGAGGTCAAAACAAGAATACTCAAACTTTGAAGACACTCTTTCCGATCCAGATAACTCCAAATGCCAATCCGAACCAAATTTCCGAAATCAAACAACAACTTTCCCATCAAAGAAACAAAGCTCTTTCACTTCTGATCCATTGTTGGCGAAAGAGCGTGGGAAGTCATTATTGAGAACAGAAAAAAACCTCGAAAAGAGTGGCAAGTTTTGGCCATATGTATTTGCGTTAAAGGAAATCAGTAACTTAAAATATTATTGTTCCAGTAATTTTGTTTATGCTTTGTTCTTCGAATTTTTCTGTAATCTTAGAAATTTCTTAGTATGGGTGTATGATGTTATATGATTTATTGGTTAGGATATATTTTCTTTTTTTTGTTATTGATATGTTTTATTTGTGATAAGGAATAATAAATGCAAAGTTTTTCAAATATTTTTTCTTAATTTTGTTTTATACAGTAAACAAATTACTTGCTGGAAAAATATTTTAATAACCCCCAAAAATACTAATGAAACGATTTATTATAGAATTTATTCAGCTGCATAATACCTATTTGTTTTGAATATTCTTGTACACAATCAGTGAAAAATTGCGACTAGAATACTGATAATATTAATAGACTGTTACGATAGTAATGTGCTTATAATCTTCTTTCTAATTTTATGCAAATTGATAAATAAAAACACAATGATTGAGTAAATGAAATATATTGGAACCAATGATGGATTACGATGTATTATAATTGCATCAAAGATTGCTTTTTATGTAAAATTAAAAACTGATGCCACTTTGCAAATAAAAATGCTTAGACTTTAATTCAGGATATCATGGCAATCACTCATTTTCTTAATTCGTCTATTGCGTCATCTGTGGGATAATTTTTTTTTAAATCTTCCCTCGTTAGCCTGTCAATTCTTGCAAATTCAAAGAGAATTCTAATTAATTTCTAATAATTTGATTGCAGTCTAATGAATATAAATTAAGGTAGCTATTATTAAGAATTATCAAATTAAATGAACTGCTTTCATCAAGATAACGTCACAATCTAAGCTGCATGCTCGTTTATGTACAATGATAATGTCCTGCATGAACTAACCGTATTTCCTTCTCTTTTTTTTAAAGGTCGATATATTCATTCCATTAATTAGCAAAGACGTCTTAATGTTTCTTTTAAATAAAAATGCTATTTTTATACCAGTTATTAAATTGGATATTAACAATAACATTAACATACATTGGTGACCCAGACCTGATTTGAAGAAGCAACATTCTGAAAAGCTAAACACAATTAAATAGAAATTATTTAGCTTTTTAAAAAGATTTTTCAGTTTTCGTTTGTTCAAGCATGAGAATATGAGTCTATTCTTTTTTATTTTGCTTGCAGTTTTTAGAGCTAGATAATTTAACTGCTTGCAATTAATTGATTTTTTAAATTTTGAATTCTAATTTTGCTAAGAACATTTTGAAATCTTCTCTTCTAAGCTTCTTGACACCATAGTTATAAAGGTAGAATAAAACTGAACGCATCAGCCTGGTGTCTTACTTTCAGTGGGTCATTAATAATTACTTTATAGATTTTGGTGAAGAAATTGCCGATTTAAAATTCGAATATGGTTGATGATGCCTAAAGCACGAAATTGTCCGTATTGAAAATTCCATCATTTGGGATCACTTTTATTTCCAAATGAATAGCGTAAAAATTAGCTTTTACTGCGCCATGATGATTTTCCACTGCATAATACTGAATGGTATCTCATAGTTCAATTCTTTAAAAATAATGGCTATTGAACGATTAAATTGGCATGTCAGTTGACGAATTAATGAACCTTTTAATTGACGTGGAAATTTCTTCTGCAATAAAAAAAACACATAAAAAATTACACGTTCGTTCATTACTCTTAAAGAATCATAAGAAAGCAGAAAATACACAAAAATAAAAACAAATATTAACAGCACAGTAAAAATCTTAAAATAATCACTTACGCTGAAAATAAGATTTAAAAAACTATAAAATATAAGATTGAAGAGATGATAAAATAAAAAAAGAACAAATCTGAAAAAGTTTCAAAAAAATGTTTGAGAAAGAATGCAAAATTTTCAATAATTTAAAAGAACGTGTAAGGTGAAATTCTTGATTAAAATTTGAAATCTAATTTCCTTTCTTCTTATTTTTCAGATAATTTTAAAATTAAAAATTTAATCAATGTATTTTTGCATTTCAGATACAATTTATTTAAAATCGTTTTTAGATTTTGTCTGATATCAATTAATGCTATAAAGATAAAATTTAATGACAAAATAATCTTTAAAAAAATATTTCACAATGTTGCTTAGAAAAATTGCAATTAAATTGTTACATAAGTATTAAACATGGAAATTATAACACTAATATGATGGGCAATAATAAGTGAATATATTAGTTTAGCTTCCTTTCTCATACAATAAAAATCAACTTTATATTTTAGAATTCATGGATGATAATAATATTTAATAAAAAAGCAAAAAATGTTTGAAATTTCGTGATGAGTAGAATTTTCAATATAAAACTCTTGTATGCTCTAATCACTTAAAAAATGTATAAAAGTAAATTCTGAACACATTAATAATTTTAAACTATTTAAAAATTTGAATTAACATTTAAACAACTAAAAATGTTCAATCTAAATAAGCAGTTTTCTAGAAATATATACATTTTTTATTCAACTTCGAACGATATGAAACAAAACTGTCAAATATTTATATAATCTAATAAATATTTGGCGTGCATAATTTCGCTTTATTTTAATTAAATTCCTCGCTTCAATAATTAAGAAATGAAATAAAATCGGACAATAGATTGTACTGGTACATAAATAAATATTTTAATCATTTTGAATTATTGCTGCTGCCATCTATGAAATTAGTTAAGAACTTTGTAAAGAAGTATCTAGTATATTCACTAGATGGCAGCACGTATGAATTATGTTCCAAATTTCCTTCTGTATGGAATTTAGAAGGGAAGAAAAATGACGGAGGAAAAAGAGAAGAAAAGAAAATTGAAAAACAGTTGTGCTATTCCATCATTTGAAATCAGTAAATCAATAGTAATACATTCTATATGAAATTAGATTTTTTAAAACTTACTATTGGAGAAATATATAACTTTATAATTAATTAATTTTCATTTAAGAAAAGTCACATTTCTAAACATAATACATTATGCAATAAGATCAAATTTAACAGTATATGTATAAAAGATAACTTATATTAAGCATTTTTCCTTGAATCAGAGTTTTGAAATATTTAGGTTTAAATATTTCTATTTATCATATTGATAATTTTAATTCTTATATTCATTTTTATTTATTGAAATTAATATAAAACCTGAGATATTTTAATTATATTCTTTTTTTATTGTTATAATCTATGTCATAAATTAAATTTGCAATCATATTAAAATATTAATTCCTTATTATTATTAATGCGTCTCAAATAAATATTTTAAAATCTGTCTAAAGCTTATTAAAGTTTTTCAAGAATATGAAAGTTCTCAGCGACTAAAAACGATCTTGTAGTCAACTGAAAAAGATAATTCAATTCGGTACATTGAGCTTTTGTGATGCAATCAACACATCATATGCGTTTAAGTCCCTGTAATTCCGTAGTAAACTTACAGAAAAATAATTAATTAAAAGAATCAAAATGCACTTAAAATAGAAATATCTCTAAAAGCATAATTATTTCAAAATATAATTTTAAAGAATTTATTTAATAGTTTTTTAAACATTTAACTAAAAATTGCTCTTTTGAGATATTTTCAATCATCAATTATTTCACAGATATTAAAATATACTATAATCCACAAAAGACTTTAGAAAGCATGCAATTTTATTTTTAAAAAATAAGAATTATAACCATGCTAATTGAAAGAATAATCTGTTTCTAATAATATATTAAAGAGAATATGGAAATCCTTCTGTTGATGGTTTGCCAACCGGTGTTTTTTTACTTAGAGGTTTCGAATTTGGAACATATAAACTTCTGTCATCAGTAACTATCTTTTTAAAAAAAAAATTAATACTCAAAAATTTATTGATATTTAAGCCATTTTGAGGGGCAACTTTTGACAAAATAATTATATAAGTATTCTTTTTATTCCATTTCAAAATTCAACAACAACAACAAAAATTAGCATTCTAAGAACATTGGCTCATGCAATCCCTTCTCCCCCATAAATATTGGTATTTTTAATTATTTATTTACATTTAAAAATGCAATGGACACTTGGTTCTTGCAACAAAATTCCAATTTTTCAATGCTTATTCTTCATTGATTATTTAAACGACTGATTTCTTCAGGTTTTGAAAGCTAAAGAAAAAAGATTCCTTTTATTGTTTAAAATGGTTGAGTTATATCATAGCATTAGCTTCCATTATTAAGATTTATACTAGATACTAAGAATAAGTGTAAGATTATTAAAATATCTTTAGTTTCTGTCAATAACTAAATAAATAAAGGTCGAAAGCAAATTTAAATAAATTTAAAAATGTTGTTAATATGAATGTTATACCCGATCAGTGGCATAGTAGCAGGGGATGGTGGGAGAGATGGTGGGGATGGTGGAGGTGGGAGAGTTTCATTTGGTTGGGAATAAAACATTAATGTGTTGATGTGACTTTTTAAGGGGAAAAAAATCCAAAATCGTTGGGAATATTTCAATTTTTAAACCATTGACGACAACAGGAGGAGGGAGAATAACGTTGTGTCCTAAGTGCCTGTTGTTTATATCTGTTACATCAATGTGCTTACAATATGCAGTAGTGGTCAAAATTGCGGACACATTTGAAAATTTTAATGTTTTCTTTGTGTGTTAGCAGAAAATGTAACGTTTGACAAAAATTGCTAGCTCTTATATATCATTTTAAAGAGAATTTAATGCTGATTTCAATACAAAAGCAAAATTCAAATATTTACAATGCAAAAAAAGTTGAGTGCCGAGAAGTATCGAGATGCATTAGACGCTGATGACTTCAGTGAATCATCAGTACTTGGTAGGGAAACCTTTATTTTTTATTACAGCTTCACAATGATGTTTCATTGAGCTGACGAGAGTTTTAAGCTCTTCCTTTGTTACTGCAAGATGCCAGAGAACAATTATAGTCTCAATTAATTCTCTTTTATTTGATGAATGCTTTATATGAACAAGAGTTTTTAAATGATGTTATAAGTTCTCAAAAATTTTGAGGTTAGGTCTATTTCCTAGCTATGATAACAATTCTTTGTACTAAACCATTCTTCCGATACTTTTCTGTGTAGCAAGGAGATGAATCCCGTTAAAAAATTAATGGTGCGTTGTTGGGAAATAGATCACCGATGGAAGGTGTAAGTTTTGGCTTTAGAATAGTGTCAGTGTATTTTCTTGCATTTAATCTACTATCGATTAGATGGAGGTCAATAACGTCTGCTGATATGCGTGATAAATCACTGAGTTCTTAAGAGTTGGTTGAACGCAATCAGAATGCAACTATTTGTCTATTCTATGTCTTACCTATTTTTGCCATTCCTACCCAATAACAATATATTTGTTTCATTATAACCTGTGACCATTATTCGTCTGTAAAATTAATACGCTCTTTTGCCCACTAGGATATTTTTATACAGCTGAAAATTGAGATAAGTATTTTTCCTTTGAATTCTACCACTTAATCCAACATCTAATAATCTTCTCCTGATTGTTCTGGAACTGACATAAATATCAACATTATCCAAAATGCCGCTGGTGACATTCTTCGATTTCGAAGATATAGTCTTTATTTTTCTGACATCACCAGATGTGGTGCACCTTTATCAGCCTTTTCATGCTTTGTTTTTTATTGAGTTGTCTTTTAATATTGTTAACAGAATTTTAAGAGATTGCACTCTTGTAATACAACCTTAGTTCTCTTTCTAGGTGTCCAAGAAATTCCTTTATTTGAAATCATTGCTTCTTGACTAAATATTAAAAATATTTACAAAAACTTTAGCTGTATATTAAAATGCTTAACCAAATTTCTAGCTTAACAATTTAATTACAAAAAAAACAAAAAAAAAACAGTTTTTCTTCAACAGAAAAAAAAACTTAATAATGACTTATTCCAACATAAACATGGTGTCAGCTCCTGCTAGTAATTAATAGCATTTGCTAGGTTCCCAGAAAAGGAACAGTGAACAGTTAGAAATTACAATCTACTTCATCAGTGTGTTTCTTATTCTGATTAAAGTTAGAATTACTTTTTTTGTATTGCAAATATTTGAATTGTGTTTTACGTATTGAAATTAGCATTGAATTCTCTTTAAAATGATATGTAAGTGTTTGCAATTTGGGTTATGCAATATTTTCTACAAGCATACAAAGTTAGAAAACATAACGATTTTCGAAAGTGTCTACAGTTTTGGCCACCACTGTATAGTAATTTTTTTGGTTAAAAATATCACATATATATTTGAGTCTCTTCCTCTACCTGATTACATCTAAAATTTCATAAAATTATAATTGTATCATCAAAATCATTAACCAAATAGTCTTTTTGTTTCTTAAAACACTTGCTTGCTGTTACGAATACAGCGATTTGAGCCGACAGAATGTGTCTCGGGATTTTTTCAGTAGTGCCATTTAGGGCCAAGAGTACAACTTTGCCATTCAAGCGTCACAAAACTGTTTACAGGGGTGGACTTCATTCATGCTTTTTCATTCACTCCTCCACAAATTGTAATTTAGACCTGAATCAGAGAACGATCACCTATGAACCAGTTATCCCTGTGGTATTATTCTCATCTGTGAACCAGTTATCCCTGTGGTATTATTCTAACCTATGAACCAGTTATTCCTGTGGTATCATTCTCGACATGGAGGACTTCGGTATTACGACAGATTTATAGATGCGTCATTCACCACCACACATGGAGAATCTTCGGCTGATGGGTTGGAACTTGCAACCTAAAGGACACGAGTCCAACTCTAAATATTCTTTGTATAGCTCGTTGCGTTTTTGGGCTATCGTGTATACAAAAATGAACGATATCATTTAAATCAATAATTTTAGCTTTTTGATTTTTTTTTTCAATATTTGTTGATAGATGTTTGCTAAGATGAATGCGAGGAAAGACTTTTCTTAATTTGCGCTTTTACACTATGGAAATACACACACAAATTTAATTTCTTTTAATCTTTTATTATCACGCCCACAGAAGGCAATGTGCATTCCTCTATTAACTCAATTATTTGATAAAACTTTGGCATTAGAAGCATATAAAGAAGAGGGGGAAAATAATTATAAAAATAAATGTTTTTCTCACTTTTTAAAGAATTTTATAAAAAATATATAAATAGATGTTAAAGGCGGTTTACATGATTTGCTTTGTATTTTTACATCTTTACATTTCATTGTGAAATATGGATTGGGTTCGGCTTTTCAATTTTTGTATAATTTCGCAACGATTTTCAGATGAACAAAATTTTAATTAAACTTAGATGTAGTGATCTCTCTAAGATGGAAATAAACAGAGTTTATTTTAATAATTTAATGATCATGATTTCATCAGGCGTTGTGATCGGTATCTACTCTTGCTAAACACAAACAATGGAAAACCCAAGAAGTTTTAATTACTTTAATGCCTCAAAAAATCAAACTTCTTCCATCCAGTTTCAATCGTTCGATCAACAAATTTATTGTTTTGGCTTGTTTGTTTTAAAGTAAGGAAAAGGATTAAATCAGACTTCGTAAAAGACTTTGTAGATAGCTACCCATATATTTTAGCATATGTGCATTTTCGTAAATAAAATTTCACTTGTCTTCAATTTTTAAAATTAAAAATGTCAAATTATGTCGTCATATCCTGTTTTCTTTTTTCGTTTCTTGGGCTGTCTTATTTGCAGATGTGAAATGTTTAGTAATAGTATCTGTTTAAACGATAAGAAATAATGATTAATGATGTAATGCTTAATTAGTTATAAGGATGCATTACTTAATTATAAGGAGATGATGTAGGAAATGATGTAGTGAAAACTAGTAGCAATAATTTTTGCAATTTGTTCTTCATGACGAAAGACTGAACAAAATGGCCCGCTCCCTTCAAAAGCATTCTGTAATTTAAACATTTTATCAAAGCTGGTATTTTATATATTCTAAACAAATTAATAAGAAACATTAGCTATTACTTTTTTCTTACCTGCACTATTTTTTTAAGTTTTAACCTTTGATATTTTCACTTTGAAAATTCAATTTTTAAATTTTTTTTATAATTAGAATTATATTTGGTAGTGGCCAAGTATAATTAATATTAAATACCCATTATTTCTTTCAACTAGCTGAACAGATTTTTTTTAAAAATTAGCCTTTACTAGTACTGAAAGAAGAAATGTAAGGTAAAGCTGAATACATTCGATTAGTATTTTTCAAAATTTAAACTTTCAATTTTATAACGTAATAGCAATAAAATATTTTTAATTTATGAAATTCTGTTAACTTTTTTTAGCTTATAAGCAGGCCAAAACTTCTATTTATTATTTCGATTCTGTGTACGAAAATAATATTCATGTTGACAACTTCCACTTCATATTTATTTCTTCGTCTGAAGCGGGAAAGAACACATTCTCAAATAAATCCCAAGAAAATTAAAATCATTTCATTTTGTTCTAAAATGAAATTATAAAGGCAATATTTGAAAGAAATATATTGCTTAGATTGATTATTATACTATTCTCAATCGTTGTTCTTTTAGGGAGAAACATGATTACATTTTACAGAATTTCTCAATTAGAATTTAGTTATCAGTTGTTTGTTTAGTTATCAGGTGTTTTATTGGTCAGGTGTCTGAGACACAGTTTTGCATAAATTACTTGTTCCTTAGCAATTCTCAAGCAGTGTATAATGTTATCAGTGCGAAATTGTTATTCCGTTATTTGGAAAGGATTTAACAGAACATAAGTAATTTTTTAGTTATACAAGTGCTACAAAATACCTTAAGTTCTCGAAGTTCAATGTTGATTATTACTTTCTTTAGTGTTAAATTATACTTCAAGCTATAGTAGCTCACTATTAATCACTCTATCGTTGATACTAAGATATGCCTAAATTTCTGAATATCTTATGTTAATTACAATAATCATTAAAGCAAAAATACGCTCTAATCCCGAACTAGAAACTAATTTTCAATGATATGTCAAATTCATACACACTTTTAAATTCCTTTACCTATTCTTCTTCACTTGAAATAATATCCAGTATGATTTTCATTTTATTCTGAAAGATACGGTCTACAATGATTGAAAATGCGGGCATCCGCGTACACAAAATTATTAATCTCTCAGAAGGGAATATTCATTTCTCTTGCGGTTTCTGGAGGATGAATTAGCTCCATTCGGAGCGCATAAATCACTCAGCTCATAAAAGCGAAGCGAGTGTATCAAGCGAAGCACTCTCAACGCGTCAATCAACGGGGCCCTACCCCGACACTGACAGCCAGAAATTAAAATACAGGCAAGTCTTTTCCATTTTACTACCCGAGGCAAAGAGCATTAAATATAACGAGTCCAGCAACGCACCAAGGCGTCAAAAAGAAGAAAAAAAAATCGCCAAAAAAAGAAGCGTCTTTTATTTTGTTCTAGTCGTGGCTTATGAAATAGCGCTATTCTCTTTTCCAAAGCGGTTATGCTAAATGAACTAATCGTGTTTGTTTATGATGCGCACCGTGGTGCTATCTGAGCGGCTATCGGAGCTAATGTAAACATTTATACGGCAAGACAAGGGAGGGACTGTTTTGGTGATTGCCACCGTTTTTAAAACGGCAGACAGGGAAGGGGATGGATCTAGAAAAAGAACAGCGTCCCCGTAAAACCTTTTCTTGTCTAAAGCGCAGATTACGGGCTCCTGACGGTCTCTGAAATGGGGCGTATAATTTTTTTTTCTTTGCTCTTTTTTACTGGAGACCGGGTGGGTCTTTAACAATGGCGGCTGTCGCACTTCGCAAGCCGATAAGCAGGCGACTCCAACTTGGCGAGATTTGGATGTAGTTTCTTGGATGAAACTCCGCCAATTGTGATTCAAAAATGTCCTGTAAATATACAATTTCGATCCTTGTTAATATTGTACATAGGAAATGATTATCTAATCATTGAACAAAGGAATTTTATACTTTGAATGATTAAAGTATTGTTACTTAAATCAGCAATTCTCATCCTTTTAAAAACTGAGTTAAAATGTGAGTTCTTTTACACACGGCCATCATATTACTTCCATACTATTTGTTATAGATTTCACAGTTTTCAATTAAAATTATATAAAATTGAAATATCTTAATTGGACTCAAATTTTGGAACAGGTGAAATAGGAAAACCATACACACGCCATCTTCTCTTTAAAATTTTGTTTACCCTGAATTCTGAAATTTCAATTGAGGTCAGAATAATAGTTAAATTATTTTTGTATGTTTTCATTTCCTTTATATTGATTTCTTATTCAACCTTCCCCCTTCGAGATTTTTTTTATGTCATCATATTTTTTGCTATGTGGTGGGTATTTAAAAGCATCACACATTATAAAACATAAACATGAATCCATACGATAAAAGTTCCTTTTTTTTCCTCCGAATTTCGTTAGAAAATTTTATAATTTCTTATAATTTCCTACATAAAGAAAACTGAATGCTTTGGGTGGGTGGGTGTTGGTGCTATACAAGCTAGACCATTGTACCTCCAGCTACCAATTTGGTACATGTATACTTTGGAAATGTGCACCTTGGAGTCCTTTTTTCGAATTTTTTATGAGAATTAGAATTAATTAAAAATTTCCGCCTAACTTCCGCTTAGTTTTTCCGCTTCACTTCCAAAAATATCGCACAAAGACGATTTTTACATCAAATTAAAGACAAAAAATTTTTTCAATTTTTTAAAGAAATATTTTAACTATATTTTTCAACAATATATTTTGGGCAAAACAATAAAATTTAACTTGCAGGAGCACATTACTAGTGAAAGGGAAAAAAATTGATCTTTTATCAATATGTTGCCAATAGACTGAAAAAAACTGAAATTAAAAAATAAATAAGTATTGCAAATTATACATATAAAAATGTAATTTTAAGCACGTGTCTGCATGAAAGGAAATAAATATGAAATAAGTTTTTTTTTCTAAAAAGAAAATCTAAAGATTTTTTTTTAATTTTACAATATTACTAATTAAATAAATCAGCTTTATTTGAGGCAAACATAGTTTAATATATATATTTTTTCAAATCAAGGTTCAACGGCTAATTTGTAAAACTTTAATAATAGAAATGTATCTATAAAAATGGTCTAAATGGAATAAATAACTACATAGTAAGTGACATGAGTCTATAAATGTTTTAAAAAATGAAGAATGTTTAGCTTTTTTAATAATAAGAGATCAATCAACTTAGAATTCTAAAAGTGAATGATTTATGTATATTTGAAGATCACTATTCAATAAAAACGATTAATTTTAAACCACTTCATCGACCATTTCAAAGGTGATACTCCAACCAACGCCTAAAATTTCTCAAAACGTAATTTCTGATTTCTGACTGGCCTAACAATGAAAATGTTGAATGTTCCCTAACATTTCTATTCAAATCTTCATAACTCGATCAAATTTGATAGCAAAAGATAGAAATCTTCATTTATTTATTTGAAAGTTGAAATTTTAAGAATATTTCGTAGAATATGATTCCTCAGAACCAAAAAAAGATGCATACAATTTAGATTCAATATTTTTTTATTACATTTATAGACTAAAACAAAACAAAATATTATTATACGAATCATTTAAATCTTTTTGAAAGTAAAACTATAACATGAATTATATGTGAATCGAAGTATTTTTTTGTTGTTGAATATTCTTGAAATATTACATAAATTATTGTAATTATTCATAATGATTATCTTTTACTTATATTTAAAAAAATTCTTGGTTACTGAAAAAAAAGTTTTAATATCAATTTTCAGTTTAATCATTTCCACTTTAGTTTAAAGCTGAAATTTTGCTAGAGCTGATCAGATAATTAGAAAGGAATATAGAGCATTACGGGATTAATTCATAAACGGATGAGTGAATTATGTTATAAAAATTTGAACCTAAAAATATTTTGATGAAGTAGCTATTAAAAGATAAGTTACGTTAAGTATTTAATTGACAATCACGTCACATAAAGTATTTAATTGACAGTGACATAACATAAAGTATTTAACTGATAATTTTAAACACAGTAAGAATGGCGAACCATCTTGCCGCCAAAGGCGGCTAGTTTTATATAAAACCAAAAATATTTAAGCGGAACAAACAAAATTGCTTACAATCTTTCTTTACTTAAATTATTGCGTTTTTGTATGTTGTATTTGTTTTTTCCGCATGCATGTAAAAATACAGGCTGACAGATTGTTAACCCTTTCATAGATTTGATGCCAAATTTAATATCTATATATATTATGGATGTTGAATCTGAATACTAAATTTAATTTACCTAACTCTCTACGTTTTGTAATTCTCTTGTTCACTTATATTCGGACAATCAGATAGAATGTTCAAAAATTGATAGAAATCTGCAAGTGCCTTTTTAAGGCCACGTATCAAATTTCATCTTAAATTTCTTATATCATTTTTGAGTTATAGCGTTCGTAATCTCTTAAACGTAATTCCAAAAACGTATTTTTAATTATTTGGGATAACCTAAAACATGAAAATTCAACAAATACCAAAGTTTTTTTGACAATTATGATACTTTCTTTTTATATATGAGGAAGTATACTAATGTCTAAGCGAATTTTTCGAAATTCATGCAATTAATGTAGAATTAGTAATTTTAAAATTCATGCAATTAATGTAAAATTAGAAATTTCAAAATTCATGCAATTAATGTAGAATTAGTAATTTTAAAATTCATGCAATTAATGTAAAATTAGTAATTTCAAAATTCATGCAATTAATGTAGAATTAGAAATTTCAAAAAATGGTGCTTCCTACATTGTTTAAGAATATAATGAAAATAATACATTCTGTGATGTGTGTCAGCGTTTTACAATATAGATAGTTATTGCTAGTTAAAATTCTTGAAAAAACTACTCAAGCAACCACGATAATGAACGCTGTTGAAGAATTTCCATATTCTGAAATTTGTACTTGAAAAATTTGCGAATTAACGGAAGTGTCTTTTTCTAGACTTTTTTATTTATTACAACAATTCGAGGTTTACAACATTTTTTAAAGACAAAACACTTTGTCTCAGGAATGAACTTTAAGTTTCTAATTACCAGAGTTCACCTGAATCGTCATTATCGCATTCATCATAGAATATTACAAATAGACATATTCAGTTTAAAGATTGAATACCACATTTCATTTATCGATACTATAGTATTTTAGAGCTTTCGGTTTCGCATACACATTTGAAACAAATAGGGGAAGTGAACAATTTTAATATTTAAAACTAATCTAAGAAACTAATCTAATATTTAAAACTAATCTATTAATCTAAGAATCTGATAATGTAGCTAAATCCTCACTTACATATTTTGCATTACGTTGGGGATGATATTTTTCGTATTGCATTATATGCACAGATAAGATATATATATTTACACATGGTCAAGAATACACATAGACCTAAGTTGACAGATTTCTTTCAAAATGTGACATAATTTTACAATTTCGGTGTATAGAATGCATATTAACTCACATTCATGGAGTGCATTCTATTTCTGAAACTTATTCTAATATTCTAATGCATTTTTTTTTGGCAAATTACTAATTTTTTAGATCAACATGCGTGACCCTGAGTCGGAAATCTACCATAACTTATAATATTTTCTATCTATTATCCCCATCGCATGTGTATTTCATATCCAGCTGGCTTAAATGCCCAATAAATAAAATAACAAACATCCATCCGTCTAGTGATAACAAAAATTACAGATTGATTTTTTCATTATGTATTTTTTAATCTGTTTAGAATCTGTGCCAATTAATACAATATCGATTATCGAAATTCGAAATACCTAAATATCGATAAAGTTCAGCACCACCTTATACCGATATTTTTCTTTCAGCTCCACTAACTTTGAGAGGAAAAGATACGATAAATTTTCCTACTTTTTAATTGCTGTTTATAGATAAGATAAATATGCTATCTTTATAATGAATAACTATCTAAATGGATCAAAAACAATTTGACAGATTTCAAAGGAGAGAAAATCAAGGATTCTATCGAAAACGCTCTAGATATTGTGCTACTACACTCGTTAATGCGCTGCTAGAATAACTGGGGAGATAAGTCTCTGATAAATAGACTTATTTCTACAAGAGGAATGAAATCGAAAGTATCTGTCAATAACTGTTATATAAATAACAGAAAAACTTTGGTCTTAGCAAATCAGTTCTGGCATCACTGTTTATGAATAATTCGTCTGAAATACACAGTCGAAACATATTAGATAAGAATTCCGCTATGTAAGGTAACATAGCGGAATTTTTCCCTTTCGTTAAAAATAAAAGATAGCTACTTATTTGCATTTAGGGTTTTAGTTCTAGATTAATGTATATAATAAATTAAATATTAATTATAAAATGTAAATCTATTATTATAAAATATTGATATATTAATTAGCAAATATTAATGCATAAATTATGTCAGCATGCTGGCATAGGGGGTAGCTCATCTTCTTCGAGATCTGGGCGTCCCATGCTCGAGCCTGGGTTCTGGCATGATTGTTTCTCTTCTATCTTTGAGGTGTATGAATACCCCCCACCTGTAAAAAGGGGTTATGAAAGCGAATGTGGCTAATGAAGTAGCTATGTCGTACTCTTGTCTTTAGTTGGTGCTACTAAAAAAAACAAAAAAAAGGTCATTCAGCTTAAATCGTTGACAGATAACAGCGGTTTTATAAATTGCCATAAGTCACAACATACAGCATTATTTATGAAATATTACAGTTGGATTAATATAACTATTAAAATATTAATTATAAAATATTTTCATTTTAATCATAATCCTAAGACTAATTTAATATCCCTTAGAAACAGACATAGACTTCGAACTAGAAAACTGCTCCAAATGAATGTAAAGGTTTAAATTTTAAATTGTTTTAGTAAACTGCGAAAAACGCGGAATGCAACAAAAAATGGACTGATTGCCAAAGCTTGGGAATCGCAAGATACCCAGCTGAAGGGTTAAGAACTTTTAAAATTATGATATTTAAAATTTATAACTCGAACAGTTTAAATTGAAAAGCATGGGGAATATCTAATGTTTCCATTCTTTAAAATATTAGCGTATTGAGAAATATTTTGATAAGCAAAATAAATAAAACTTGAGGGACTGTATAAAATTTATGCACAGGTTTTTCATCACTGCATTTGTTACGACAAAACAAAAAAATATTTTTAAGATAAAAGAAACGTTTTTAAAAAATTGGATTTATACCCTTTCTAACTGTTTGTAAACTAGTTATTGGGTCTACAGTAAAGCCAATGTCTTTTATATCAGATTTTATCTCTTTCAACTTTATTTCTAAAATGAAACTAAAACCTTAGAATTCGGCAATAAAATAGAATCAGAGAGGGAAATCGAAGCCTAATTGCAAAGCAGGGACCAGTTTGACTTTTTGTCACTTAAATTTCATCTAAACTCTTTAGAAGTCTCTTAAATGGCATCCATATTCTCTGAGCAGTTATTTCAATGCCGTGCAAAATCTTATAGCAGTCACTTAAATGCTTTCCGAAATCCCAGAGTAATCATTTAAATGACATCTGAACTTTCTTATTCTTCTTTAACCCAGATTTCAGGGGAAATGGGAGAAACTTTTCCTATAACACACAAAGCACAATGATATTATTATTCGATTTTATAAACACAGTTTTCATAATTTGTAGAATTATCATTTGGTTAAATCTTAATAAAATGGATGAAAACATAAATTCACAGTAGTATTAGACCTGTTACTATTATTCTCATATTTATATTAAGACAAATTCTCCATGAAATGAATAAAACATATTTTTTCAGTTGTATATATATATTTTTTAAAAATAAGACCAAGAGGCGTTTTTACTCTGATAAAAATAATAATATTAATCTTATTCCCTTGAAAATTATTTCTGCTATTTCAAAAATTATACAACACATTTGTGCTTCTAAGAAAGAAGATTTATCGTTTTCAAGGCAAACTTTAATTCATTACTATAAGGATACATTATATTTTAAAGATATTTCATGTTCAACTACGCAAATTTCAAACAGACCCTTCGTTGTCATGCGAAACGCGTAAATAAATTAAGTGAATAAACTTTACAGACATAAACAACTTAAACGTTTATTTACTAAGAGAAAGAAGAAAAAAAAAATATCCTTTTGGAAAAAGATATAAACAGAAAAAAAGCAATAATAAAATCTGCATATCACATAGCTATTAATTAAAACTCCACCCTTCAAATTTATTATCCAGGAAAAAGTGCCTTCTACATATTTGGCGATTTAATTGGCGCAGAAAGGATCATCTCTTTTCCTGAACTAACTCTTTACAGGACAGAATAAAAGTCGTCTGCTGACAAAAAGCAGCTGCCGTGTGGGGTTATCGTAGGTGGCTCTGCAGTGGCAGAGGAATCCGTGTAGTAAGAGAAAAGGGTATTTTTCTTTTGATTATTTTTTTCTGTGGCAATCACACATTTATTAAACGCTCCGTAGAGTTTCTGATTTATACAATGTAGCAGAGCTTAAAAAAGTAGTGAGGACAGAAATCATATTTATATATTTATTAAATTCTTCCTCATCTTGCAGCGATAGGACATTCTATGGATTCTGCAATTATAGAAAACTATGCACGAGAATTACAAATTCAGCAAATTTTCAATATATATCAATTTTCAATTTCAATTCGATAAAAATTTTAGTTTAAATTATTATATTGATAAAAATAAGGGAAATTCTTTAAACTATTAATATAAAACAAAAATCAATAATAAAAAATATAATTTAATCAATTACTATACATTTTGACAAAAGTATTTATGAAAATAATAAAAGGAAGAAAATGAAAATTTATATAGAAAACAGTAAGAAACATTCATATATAAATAACTACTTTTGTGTTTTAATCTTAAATTGAGTATATTTTTTCTAACATTTGCACACAAAAAATCATTTTATTTTATTTATATTTATTAAAGACTAGCCGCCTTTGGCGACCAGCTGGTTCGCCATGAGTAAAGCGTTCTAAAATTTCAATTAAATCACATATTCATTAGCCTTGAAGTAATTCCGGGCATTGATTGACCTGAAATTAGTATTTTCTTTAAGATGATGGACGGAAAGTTTTAAAAGTACACCTTTTCCTAGTAATATTCTTTAATTTTATAAATCCGTCAGTTTTAACCATCGGTTATGCTTCCAAAATATTAAAAAAAATTTCGATGATGTTGCCAAAATATTAAATATGTTTTTTTAAAGAAAGCGAGAAAGGGAAAAAAAGTATTAAATTAATGATACAGATATTGCAAACGATAACATAAATATGCCATTAAGTCGGGATTTCAATGCATATCCTGTCAAAATTCAATCCAGTTTACCGTAAATGAAGAAGATTTATTGAGTTAATGGTATACATATTGCAAACGATTGTAGAAACTTTGCTTTGCATTTATTTTTCAAAGAAAATATCACATTTTATATTTCTTTTATTTTATCCAGTCAGGTGCTGAAAGTTGCATTTCTGTAGATTTATTTTGCGATGATATTTTTTTTATTTGAACTTCCGGCATTCTTTTATTTTATCCAGTCACGTGATAAAAACATGGTTAAAATATTTCTTTAAAAATTCATTAAAAATAGAAGTTTACATTATAAATTAAAAAAACTGATACCATTAGAAAGCTAATTTTTTAATCTTTAAATTGATATAAAAATCATGTTTGTGCAATAATATTTTCGGAAGTTATAGCGGAAAAACGTCGAAATTTCGCTTAAATTTTAATTCATTCAAATTCTAATTAAAAATTCGAAAAAAGGGCTCCGAGGTGCACATTCCGGACCTCCAAGGTATACATGTACCAAATTTGGTAGCTGTAGGTCCAACGGTCTGGCCTGTAGAGCGCCAACACACCCACACACACACGCACACACACACACACATTGAGCTTTATTATAAGTATAGATGGATTATGGATGTATTACCCTATCTAATGCTACCATCGTAATGATAACAATTCAGCAAATAAATTCAAAAAAGTGTATCATATGTATTAGGGTGTCCGTTATGATAACAATTCAGCTAATAAATACAAAAAAAGTGTATCATATGTATTAGGTTATCCTATGTTTCTTTCCTATTTCTAATATGAAATGAATACACAATATTTACTGTTTAAGATATTATTTATTTTTTTATATAAGAACCCTTTTGCTCTATTACATTTTTTCTTCGCTCAGGAAGGCTCATTATGCCTTCTTTACAGGATTGCTGTGGTTTGGACTAGAAAATTTGTAAGGACAGAAAGAAGCAATAATCAGATGGAGCGAGATCTGGAAGTATGCAGGATGTGGTAAAACACCCCAATGAAATTGAAAGAGCTTCTCTCTTATGACTTATGTGATATGTGGTCTCACATTGCCATGATGATAAACAACGCCTCGTTAATTCATTAATTCTGACTTTTTTTTTTGATTTTGCAGCTTTTAGTTGATCTAGTTGATAACAGTATTTCGTAGAATTTATCGTTTTACTTGGGGGGAAGAGCTCGTAGAAATTTACAACTTTCTAATCCGACTAAATGGACAAAACTTTTTATAGTGTAATAAAGTTCTGCCACGACTGAAACCGATGACCTAGGTGACTGATAGATAAGCCTGTATATAATACAAGCAGAGCCAGATAAAGCAATTCATAGCACGATGAGAAAGAAACTTTTGGGATACCTTTATATATAATTTATTAAATTACAAATAAGATCATTAGAATTACCAACAAAAGCTAGTTATTCTATTAACACTTACTTCTTACACCAGATACGTTTAAAACATCTTAAATACTACTTATTTTTATAAAGACTCGAAATATAAAAAAAATTGTAATTTTCTGTACAAATTTGAGAGAGAAAAGATAAGTATCTGAATAAAAAAATATTGCACTCATAAAAGAAATAAATTATGTAATGTCTAATTTAATTGCATCAAAAACAGAAAATCAGAAATGATAAGCTAAGTATAAATTTTTTTAAACTAAACAAACGTAAGAATAAATTTACAAAATTTATTTAAACTTATTGTACTATTCATTGATTTATCAATCACAATTAATAATTTAATTATTAACAATGTTTATAATAACATGAAACAATAGACTAATTTGATGAAGTCAAAATTTGCAGGGTATTTTTAGAGGAAATCTATAATAGAAATTGCTTCTCTCCTAAAAATGGTCATCGAAAAAATTATTCCACATTTTACATCCGAGAATTATTTTTAACAAAACCAAATAGTAAGAAAACAAAAGTTCATTGCATTAAGATAGAAAAATTCGGCTTTCACTTTTCATTATTATCAACAGAAATAAAACCGAAGTTTTGGTGATATTCAAAAGTTTACTAACCTGCAAGGAATTTCGGAAAGATCTATGGTGTTGACAAAAATCACACAATGGAGCAACAGATTTTCTAAATCCTACGATATCAATGATAAATTTTTGATGTTCATTATTTTGATGCTGTTTATGCTTACAAAAATTAACTGATTTCTAATTTGCATTTAAAAAATTTAATTCATTCATAGTAACTACATTAAACTTTGCAATAATTTTAACAAATTTTTTCCTGTCTTAAAAATTTACAAAATTTCAACTATTTTAAATGACTCTCAAAAAGAGGGTTTAAAGCTCATCACATGATTATAATTTCTTAAGAAACGAAAACAAAAGGAGAGGAATCTTTTAAAAATAAAATATAAATAAACGAAAGATCTTCTTTTCGACTTGATTGGAAGTAAAAAACTAAAAAAATATTAAATTTTTATTAAACAAAAGTCTAAATTAATTTTTCAAAAAAAAATT
Source organism: Argiope trifasciata (assembly GCA_026543055.1). Taxonomy (NCBI): domain Eukaryota; kingdom Metazoa; phylum Arthropoda; class Arachnida; order Araneae; family Araneidae; genus Argiope; species Argiope trifasciata. The sequence continues at coordinate 659,816 of JAPMOQ010034295.1, forward strand.
TGATCCTATCAGTCAAAAGAATTAAAGCAAAGACGTTCCAAATTCAATCTTAAAATTCAACTAAAATACATTAAAAAAATAGATTCCTCATAATAATAAAGTTAAATCACAAAATAAATTAATTGAAGGCATGGGAAAAAGATTCGTTTTAAAAAATAAAAATTTATCAGAAATATCTGGGAAATAAATTATTCTGTATAGTTCTTTTCTCTTTTTTCATCTATGAATATGGAGAAATGGCTGAAAATTAAAACTGAACCATTAATATAATAAAGGCAGATGAACGTCGGGAATCAAAACTTTTTTTAATATATTCTTTCCATTATCTCCATTTTTATTTTTGAATGAGTGATTTTTTTTTTTTTTACAAAATAAAAAAATTAAGAGTATTTAATAAAATTTTGCAGTTTTAGAAAAATTATTGTCCCAAGTTTCACCTAGAATGTTATCAATTATTTTCAATTAAAAGCATCTATTTAATATTGTAAGTATTTCAACTATTACTAAAGAATCTGTAGTTAATACAAATATTTATTACATCCTTATCATTGATAATAAAAGGATAGTTTTGTTTTTTGATTCCTTGTTCCTTTTTTTCTCACTCCCCTGAAAAGTTTTGAGTGTCCTCAGCTGACGGGATTATTACTCCAATACTTAATTTATGTATCAAAGTATCGAAATCTTGTTGCGATATATTCCTAATTTACCCTTAGTTTAGTATTTAAAATAAATTACAATTAATTTTCTTTTCCGCAAGATTATTTTAAAATGAATAAGTTGTTATTCTTAAGAAAAAATTAAAAAAATATTTATACATACGAAACTGATGATAAATATTATACCTAAAGAAATAATAATAATTTAGTAAATGATTTGAATTTAAAGTTTTTTCTCTGTTCAAAAAGTGCCAAAAATACTAAAAAAGAAAAAGAAATGAATCGATTGTAAAAGTTTTAGGTTAAATACTATTCAAAATAAAAATACTTTAAAGTAAACTCTATAAAAATAAAGCCAATTTTACAACAAAAATTTAATTATAGGTATAAAATAGACATAAAATTTTATAGAAATGTTTGAACTCAGATTCAAAAAAAAACTCGCAGAAAGTTTTGTGTTCATGTACGGAAGCGAAAAAAATCAGAATCTTTTCAGAAGTCGGACTATTTTGGAATACTCTGACTTCCTTCCTTTTAAAAGAACTGCCATAATTTAAAGTCATTTTCTTATTATTTTATCCACTTACCATTATCTTGCTCATATTAACAGCTTTTGCAGCTGAATGAGTTTCTTTCGATAAAATTGCGTTAGCTTCCTTTTCTTCAGCTTTATAGTACCAGAGAAAATTCTCTCTTCAACGCCACTGTGGAAAGAAATAAGAAATAGCAGTTAGAAGATATTACTCGAAGTTAGTAGTACATAAGAAATAGCAGCTTCATATTTACTCAGCTTTTTACTTTCTTATATACAAAATGCGCAAAGGGGAAGTAATAATCTTCAAAAATTTCAGTCTCAAGATTTTGAAGAATCTTCAAGTTTCGGATGTCTTAAGGTTGAAGAAACATTTGTTGGAATGTCTACCTATCTGTCAACCTGATAACTTGAGAACAAAAAGATTTACAAGCATGAAATATGATATGTGGCCTTCTGCTCAAAGTATTGGAAAAAGTCAGTTCGTTAATCCATAGCTATTTGAACAAGATGGATGAACTATACAGATTTATCTTTAGAATTGCAAATCTGTTTTATATTTTGAATTCAATCTATAGAAGAGTAGATGGACTGTAGTTCTATATGTTTGTCAGTGTAAACGTGGTATTAATTGAGAGCAGGCTCCATAACTAGAAGAAATGAAATTAATTTGATTATAATATAATTTCATCAGCAACTTATCTTCATCAAATTTTGGACATAAGAGGGAAAAAGGAAAAAGAGAATATCTGTATTCAGTATTTATCCCAGAATTAGGAAAAAAATCAAAGATTGTTTTAATATACAACAACCTCGAGGATAACATTCCTGCTGGTTTAAAAAAAAAAGGTTTTTCAATTAAGAATTTTTATTTTACTTGCTGAATAAATAACCTTAAGCTAAAAATATCAAAATAACGGCACCTTTGAAAGTCTAAATATACATCATATTTTATTTAGGTTTGGGAGATAAAGATATGCTATTGAGGTCATATTCTGACTCACTAATGTAGGAAAATCACTACAGCATTCTGGATTTTTAAAACTGCTGTGGATATATTAATTTTCAACATTAAAGAAGCTCGCCTATAACTTGTTACTTAAGTTCTCTTTACATTTTATTGTATAGAAATGTTTTAAGTCATTTGTTTGTATTTTCAAAAGCTATTTTGTTGTTTTCATAGCAATTTAGGAATGAAAAGAAATGATAAAGCAATGTTTTGTTATTTCCTTAAAATTAATTAATACAAACAAGTGACAAGGTAACATTTTATCAATTGTTTGAATTTGTAAATTAAGACTGAATTTGTATTTAAGACTGAATTTGTATACTTGTATATTATGTATTATTTGCATGATATTTAATCAGCACTTCATAGTCCTATTCGCATCACTATTAGTCTTTGCAATAATTTTGAATAGTTAAATAATTTTATTTTTGATAGGTAATGTTTAATTTTACAAGTTTTTCTAATTAATTAATTTTAACTACTTTAAAATTTTAAAATTTAATTTATTTATTTATTTTGGGGGGGGGTTTCTTTCATATGTGTGTAGAAATACACAATTCGTGACTGAACCATATTAGCAAATACGAGAATTATGGAAAAAAATTAAATGTAAAAAAAAGAAAAAAAATATGAAGACATAGAAACATATATTATGGAAACATAAAATATTGTTATATTTCACTGTGGAGTTGGATAGGAAAATTTCTCTCGTAATATGAAGCTAAAGAAGGAAAAGTTAACAATTATCAAGGAAAACTACACTATAACTTCAATAAAAGTTAGTCTGAGCAAAATAGGTAATACTTAAAATATACAATTAGTAAGAAAATAATTTTAGATGATGACGGTTGTTTTAATTTGAAGCAAGACAAAATATCGCAAAACAGTCCATACTTTAGGAAACTTTTTCCTTTGGCTTTGCAGCAAAGTCTACCACCCTTGATTCAATGTAACTAGCTAATTTAATAGTTGAAGAGAAAAAAAATAGGTAATCAAAAAAATCTTTAAAATAATGCCGCATAGTTTTACAAAAAGGAAATCAATATAATAAATTTCCAGGGCCCTTGGATCAACGGTATTCTTACGCCCCTTCACTCTTTTTAAGGTAAAAGCATGCTTCCCATCAAATTCTTCATCTGAAGTTAGGTAGATTGACATAAATTCAGTCAAATTTTTTAATAAGACAGAAACTTAGATGCTTCAGTTCCCTATCTCACATAGATTCATAAGTCTTGATATTTTACTTTTTAATTAATCAAATTAAATTTATCTAATAAGTTAAATAAATCCCTTTTCTTAAACCAATTATAATCCTAAAAATATTTTAATATACCATGTCCAGAGAAAAAAAATGACATTTTAAAAAGTTAACTAAGATAAAAGAAGTGCCAGAAGTTCCTGATTATCTATCTACCTGGTATAAATCGCATCACATTTACAATTAATGCACAAAATGTCCTTACAAAGAAGACATTGATCAAAATTAAAATGTTTTTTTAAATCATATACACGGTATAATGTATAATATGTACAATATAATAACAAACAGCAAATTTCGATTCTTACAAGATTTATTTTTTTACAAAATCGAGGACGACAAAAATCTTTGAAAAAACAATCGACTCTTGTATTTGTTTTTTGATATTTCTTTATTTTTTCATAAAAATATAAACAAGCAGTTACTACTACGTAGCTTCCAAAAAATAAATGCAATCCCTCAAAAAAACCTTTATTATACCATGAATCAGAAATCAGAAATCCTACGCACACAATGAATCAGAAATGAGTTAAAAATTCCTGTATCAAACGTATGTCGCTCATTTTTTTCAAATCGTCAGACCCTCACCAAATAAATGAATTAGATCCTTCATCTCCGGAGATCATGACTCGTCCTCTCTTACCACAGCGATCATTTTTTCATTAAGAAATTGCGGACACGGGACAACTTCGAAAAACGAGTTTCCGTCTCTATATCCGCTAGCCACTCTCTTACTCATATTATCGCTCAATAGATAAAAGACTACTGAGGCTTTCCGAGCGATGTTTATTGAGTTACCAAATGGAAACCGAAAAAACATGAGATACATGCATTACTTTAATACACTTCCGTCGCGGTGTAATATTCATTAAAGCTTGTTTTTAGCTCTTCATTACGATGATAACAGAGCTTTCAAACCAAGAAAGTTCTACCGCATTAGATTTGTTAATGTGCTAGTTTTTAACATTGGAAATCCCGCTATAATACTGCAGTAACATTATTATTAAATTTTGTTATTCAAAGAGTTTTTGTCTTAGCAGAAATTTTAAATTTTAATACATTTCGTGGTCTTAATACATTATCGTGGCTGAGTATTCTCAGTATAAAGTCATTATGGTTATACATATACAAATGTTTCACGATTTCTACTAAAAAACCAAGCTGATTTCAACCAAACGTAGTACGCTTAAAAAAATGCCGTAAAATTTTCAAATTGCAAAAGTTTAATTAGTTATTCAATTTATTAGAAATTAAATTAAATTTTGCCGTTTTCCTAGAATAATTTCTAAGCAAACTCAATCACAGTTAAAGCTCAGCATTTTAATTTTTCAGCGTCTTGAGCAATTAGTCCAATTTTTATGCATACACCAAAAAGTTCATTCAGGTTATTTTAAATTAAGAATTTGACTTCCACGACTGAAATTTTTTACATTTTCAAGCAATTGTAAGAGACCAAGACCCCCAAACAGTCAATCAAGTTGTATGATAAAATAAAATGGAATGTGTATATAATAATAATAACGTATTACGCGTTGAGAAGTATTGCCCTGATAAAGAAGTAGCTAAAGTATAGCTATTACAAATTCATTTAAAGATAATTATGTGACTCATTTCCGCCAAATTTTGAAGATATAATCAATGGCAAATGTCTTTTGATTATTTTCTTGCAAAATAATGCATGCATTATGTATAATATATATCGTTATTATTAATTGATCTGCGTACTTTGTTTCAGAATGGAGCGAATTATCTTTTCTCACTTGGATTCCTATGGAAAAAAAATTGTTTCTCAATAAGAATGAATTTCGGGAACAAATAATGCTTGTTAAAATTCCATTGTATTTGTTGAACAGGATTTTTTTTTTTTTTTTTGAAACAAAGTGATTTTTTGAAATATATTTATCTTATGCAAGAGTAAAATATAATTTACAATTTGTATATTGCTTGTTTATAAACATTAAATTTTCAAGATTATTATTTCAAAATCTTTCGAAAAAATTGAAATTTGAATCAGATTTATCTAACTTCCTTTATGCATTTTTAAAGCGAGTTCAATGATATAGTATTAAGTGCTTAAAAAAATCAATACATTCAAATACTAAATGATTATCACATCGCTATAGTCAATATCCAACATTCTGGTGGCTTATACTGACATATTAACCTCATTTTATCGAAGAAACAGAGAGCACCCCCTAACTTTTAAGGTGATACGGCAGAAAGGCAAAAAGCTAAAAGCCTACGACTTCGTGGGTGGGGTGAGAAGCCTACAAAAAACATATGCGACAGGTTTTAACCCCAGCTTAACCCCCACACACGTAGACCGTCGTGTAAGTCAGACCCCCACTAATCCTGATAAGGGATCGGGAAATTTATTTCCGCATTTTTAGAAGTTTGTTTTATGATTTGGCTTTAGATTACGCGAGATTTCTCGGAGTGAAAAGGTTATGTTGACTCTTAGAAATATAGTTGCAGTGTATGTTTCACATAAAAACTCAGGTAAGAGATGGAGCTACGCAATAATTTGGCTAATTTCGTTGAAATTCTTACATATGTTACATTAAAAGAATGAATTCGTTTAGCATGAATAAATTCCAGCTGTTACTCATACCAATCACAGTAATTATTCGCAATAAGCTATTGAAGAGCCCGATTTATATATATATATATATATATATATATATATATACCACGGTTGATCTTCTTATCATTATTATTGTTATTATGTTATTTTCAATGATAACTGCTAAAAATCATGTCGATTTATACTATTGACCTGCTACTGATGCGATTATTATTTGAAAGATCTGATTAATCGCACTGATAATAAGATATATATTATGCCCAATTACTCTTAAAAATATAAAAATGAGCCGAAAAGAAAAAAAATTTATTTAATATTTCTTCACATATTTATCTAGAAATTTTTAAAATTTTTAATGAATAGCATTTCTTCTAGAAATTTTTTAAAAATTCCAGTCTTTCAAACTTGCTAGTTTTGGATAGAGTAACACTGGTGTATAGAAAAAGGGTAAAATAGACTTCAAATTAATCCTCATTATTATTGTTATAATGATAATTGATAAAAAAAGGATCACTCGGCTTATATTATTGACCTTTAATTCATGACATTAACTGCGAGTATTATAAAAAAGATTGATTAATCGCATTGATAACAGCTGTGTATTACATCCCGTTAATCATTTAAAATATAAAAAGGTACCTTAAATATGATAAATTTATTTAACTATATCTTTCTTTGATTTTTTTCCCCCAATTTTTTAAAAATCAGTACTTTAAACATACAATTTTTGATAGAATGACACCAGTATATAATGAAGGGTGAAATAAGTTTGAATTAAAGCTTGGAGTGTAAGTTATAGGATTCACCGAAAAACCAATTGCAATTGTCTCGAACGTGAGTTTCAGAATGCACCGAAAAGATTAATGAAAAATTAACATTTTCTATGTCATTATTTAAATGCAATGGTAATTATTATATCAGTGAAAAGGAAAGGAATTAAAGGATCGTTATTGCCTGAAGCGAAAGCTATGAGGTCTTTCGAAATAAAATATATTTAAGATGGGAGCCTCATAAACGAAACTTAGCTATTCTACATATTCTAAGCAACTTTCTTATAAATGTTCCAGTACGTCCTGAATTGAATAATGTATTTGAAAGAGCAAATGCAGGTTTTCTCATTAGAAATATTAGATGCTGGTTTGAAAAAAGTTCAGACGAATCTCTTCCGAGGTCTAGTAGAATTGAGACTCAGCTGCAGAAGCAGGACTGGTAATAGCTATTTTGGAACTGATTACCCGTGTTATTGTCTCTCCGATTCAGTCATTCAAATATTGTAGTGTGCCATTAAGACGAAATATTAGTTCATTAATATCACTTTTTAAAACAAAATTATTAGAAGAAAGCCGCTTTGTCTCATGTTTCAGATATCTTAGTTTCGCCCCATTTAACAAATAGAAGGAGGAATTGCTACCTTTGGTTTGGATTGATTAATTACATAAAACGCTTTCTAGCCTTTCATTAATGTTACTACATTTCCTTTTAAAATTATTTAAGAAAGTATGCTTTCTTTTAATTACTACTCGCCTGGCTAAGAAAATTCCTCGAATTTGGGTGTAAGAAATCGTCGGATTAGTAGAATGGTTTCTCATTTTCCTGAAGAGTGCCATAATAACTGTACGGTTGCGTCGGTCACCTTTCTGATAATGGAAAAGGCGAAGTAGGAGAAGCTGGTTCCCTCAAGACATTTTGAAACTGCAGTCTCAAACTCAGTCACTTATTTATCCGTATACATAAGAAATAGTGGATTTATTTTTTATACTTTATGGTTAAACATCTGCCAAAGCTTCAGCTTTCTTTTAAAATGGAATAAAGATGAATTAAATGAAGATTGTAGTAAACTTTCGGGGTTTTTCCCCCTTTTCTTTTTTATATGGAAAAACAATTCTGGGAAGCACATTTTAATTTAACATATTTTGTCGCGATATCATAAGAATAAAATAATTACGAATATTAAAAGTTCAATAATGTCAAATAAAAAATAATTATATTTAAAATAGTTATGTAAATTCTAATGATCTTTTATCATTTGAATATGTTCTTTAATAATATTGTTTTCTAATGTTGACGAATACCAAAATAAGTTCATCTTTTGAAAATTTTCTCTTTCTAAACTCAAAAAATAATGAAGTAAAATCAGAAAGAGCAAATGCTTCTGGCATCATACTTAGATGGCATCGTCGTGGATAAAAAAAATACAGGTGAGTTTATATTTACATTTTTAAAGACAAGTACTTCGCAAAAAATTTAATATCAAATGTCATAGCATCGTTTGATAATCAATGGATGAAATCGACTGCAAAGTCGATTATACCATGAGATAATCCTAAACAGTTGAAAGAAGATGCCAAAATTTGTGGAGAACTTTCTCATTATATAAACTGTCATTCATCAACATTTCAAAAAAAAATTTAAGTATAAGGATTTTTGAAAAGCTGATGGGAAGGAAATAAATAAATATTAGCATACTATAGCAAAATAAGTTTTCCTATGTTTCCAAAAAGGGTTGACAATTAAAGTCCTTTACCTATTTCGTACTTTGCCTATTTCCTCCCCCCCCCACAAATTTTTTTTCAAGTTTATTAAACAACTTTGGACATGAAATACGAGTATCTGTAAACAATATAAAGGAATTTATTATCAGTATTAACAAAGAGGCACTTTTCAAGAATTACCAGGCAACGATATGAATTGAACAAGAAGTCGGAACTATTCTTGATACTATGCATCAAATTAAATACTATAGTTATACGGAAAATCAATTTATCATAGTAAAAGTTAATTTCAAAAAAAAATTTCAGCTTTGACTGGAAATGGTGTTTTGAATATGTTGCTGAATTTTAAAAGCCTTAAATGAAATATGAAAATTCCGTAAGCTAAAAAAAATATATGTATGCAATTTTTTTACTTTACGTGTTCATTGTGCTTTCGTTGTACTACTAGTCCTAACGACGGATGGAAGGAAGGTGGCGAAATTTTATTATTCTCCGAGCGCCACTTACCTTCTGTATACCACTTCAGCCATTTCAGCATTACTTTACGCGATTTCTTTAAGTATTTGAGCACACGAATTCAGAAGCTTAAATAAACTTTAAATGGAAGCAGTTGTAAGATTTAACACTTTTGTGGCATGAAAGACTAGCATATAAAGTCATTGCCCTTTCTGACATCCATATGGAATTCCAGTTTTAAAAAAAAAAAATCGGAAGGATTTATATACACTCGATCCTATTCCCATTTTGTCCCTCGAGGCATTCCAAGATTCTTTTCAAATAGATGTACCGACATCTTCCACCTTTACTTCATGCTTCAACATCTCAATAAAGCACCCGCAGATGTACGCAATGGTGCGAAAAACTAAAGAGCTCGACCCCTCTTCCCCTGACCTCAGGAGGTTCCATCATAAATTTTCTTTGCTGAGATCGTGCTTATTGCCTTGTTCCAGTAGTTAATTCCCCCTCTGTTTATAGCCTTAATAGATTTAAGGATGGCAAGACAGCGCGAATATAAACACTTGCAGCTATCAAGAGGCCTTTGAAGGAAGGGATGAAAATAAATCTAACATGCTGCCGCTTACCAAATAATTCAACCCCAGCCTCGTTATATCAGGATGGAGCTGAACAAAAGATTTAAGTTTATCAATTGTTTTTGTTTGTAAAGACAGAAACGTTTGCCTATATAAAAAAATGCCTAAATTCGATTTAATCGATTGTTCCCTTTTCGAGTGTAAAAAATAAATATTATGTTAATTCTTTTTAGCTGAGAGAATTATTTTAACTCTTTATTGCGTAATATTTTTATTTTTCAATAGCTTAAATTTTCATAAATAAATATATGTGATGAAAAAAATAATTTTTAAATGTTAATTTAATAAAAATTAACTAAAACATTGATTAAAAATTAAAATTTATTAAATATAAAAAGATAAAAATAAAAACCTTTACATTTTAGATCGTTTCACGAACTATAAAATCCAAAATTTCTGTAAAAACAATCGTAGAGACTTTGTTTTGTCTTTTTCATATTTTTTTGATAATTCTTTTTCAAGTGATTACTTACTACAACCCTGAAATTAATCACTGAATAACGATTTCTAACAAAAAAAAAGTTATTAATTCTATTCATTCTATTTAACGCAGCAATTCTTTAACTTTTTGTTTTTACTTTAAATGATTTTGCTTACAATATAAAGAAGTTTTTTTTTAATGCTTAATTTTTCTTTACGTGATAGGATTCAATTGCAAAATAGTTTCTTCGTAATCAAATCTCTTAAAATATTCTATTGAAATGAGTCTAAAACTGGTAAAAAATAAGTTTATAGCAATCTTTAAAAATAACTGATGTATTTGTACTGTAATAACAAAAGAGTTCTTAACGACAATTTTTATAATTAAATGATTTGTTTATTTGTTTATGATATTTAGGTAGCAATATGCATATTAATATTAACATTTATTTGATATTTATTGATATGATTATATTTATTTTATATCCTTCCTATACATATAAAATTTGGCTCGTTTTTAGTTTTGAAATAGTGAATGCTCAGTATGTAAGAGATGATTTTACGAAATTTTAACGTTCTTTTTTCCTCTCAGAAATTAAGAGACTTCACTAATTTTTTTTAAAAATAAACTTTCTATTTGTATTAATTTTATTTTCGTATGTTTTTTTTTCAAATTTTAATAAATTTGATGCGCATTTCATGACAGTACTTACTATCATTTCAATTTCTGTATTTACTCTCATAAGCATGACAACGACATTGAATAAATTTCTGTATGTATGCTGTCGCTGCTGTATTATAACTTAGTAAAAAATTGAAAAATAAAATAGAGATAGCTGAACTCTTAATGCTTCTTTCAAATTACTAGATTGCATTTCCTTTATTTTATGTATATATTTATTTATTTATTGCTTTTGAACAGAATAAGATAAGGAAGTCCAAGCCATCCCTATTATATCAAAGCTTCATTAAATCTCCGTTAGACTAAAAAAGATTTTAGAATTCATTCAAATACTCTTTGGGACATTCTTTGATAAAAAGCGTATTTTATAAAATTCAAAAATGAATTCACAAATGACATCGGTGTTCTCAAATTTTGACGATTTTTATAAAAGTCTGATGGTACAGAAATCCTTTTCTAATTTTTCGTGGCGAAATCAAAATAAGAAAATAAATACATAACGAATTGTTGATTAAAAATAAATAAAATTCAATTCAATTTAAAATAAATATAATTCTCAGAAATGACTAAATTTTATATTGTTATAATTGAATTTTTTAAAAATTGTGATTTTGTTTAGTGAGAGTTACTTTGTTTTAATGTAACATTTCAAATTCTTAAATAATAAATTATCGCACTGAGAATAACAAAATAAAAATAATAATCTATTCCTTCAATGACGAATTTTCTTATAATATCAAAAATTCCAGATACATGTCACTGTTTTAAAGATTTTTAAAAAATAAATAAATATTGTAATATTCGGAGGACTTAGAGATCTTAGCTTACATGATTTTAAATCATCTTTATCTGAATACAATAATTTAAGGACATTGACATAATTTCTTCACTTATGAATTTTCAAAACTACCTTTAATATATGTATATTTGAATACATTTTTATAAAAATACTGATTCTTTTCAGAAATAAAAATCAGCAAAACTAAAATGGGTTTAAATTCGCGGAACTTGAACAAAACTTTACTAAGAGCACAGAAATAATTCATTTCGTCACTAATTTACTTGCAGAAAATTATGATTTATTCGCATTCGCTTTATAATTATTTCAAGCAAATTTTGATCATCTATATAAAATTATGATTCCCTACTAAATTCCCTACTTTCAAACAAATATGATTTTAAAATTCCTGGAACTAGCGAAATTCTTGCGAAAACAACGAAATCAATATACCCCTTTGTAGATGTTCAGAGTTAACAATGGACTTATGCTCATGAATATGTTTTGAAATTTAAAAAAGTTAATACTTTTAAGCATTCTTAATTGATTGATGTAAAAAGCATGTGCGTTACGCTTTGAATGCAATGGTATACATAGATAGGTAAATCTAAGTATACTAACTTGCAGCATATTTTCATTTTTTGTTGTATTTACTCAAAAAAAGGGCTTTCTAATTTTGAATTAGCTAAAAATTTATTGAAATTCTAAAGTTTTCTTAAATAATTTCAAAGCAAATTTAAGTTAAAAAATCCATTTTCAGATCACCTTAATAATAAGAAAAAATCTATTCAGTGATAGTTTTATTTCTGCGAAATTTTGTTCTCAATTTTAATAAAATCTTAAATATAATTTGAACATTGCATTCTATGGTTTTGAAGTACATGTTATTGTTTCATCATATTTTCAGTGACATGTTTTCACTAATATCATTATTCTAATCAAGAAACCCTTGCTTTCTTCCATTATTAATTTCGAAGTCGATTGTTTTCCTTTTCCTTTTTATTAATATGGTGTTTTCAGGCTATTTAATTTATTGATGAACATGGAGGAGATATTTATGCACTCAGTCTTTCAAATATGGAACAAAAGAATCAAGTGTTTATTGTGCTAAGGAAGATAAGGAATAAAGAAAAATGTTTCAAGCTAAAAGTTAATGTTCTCACTTTGTTTCAAATAAATTTTGCTATCTATTCAGAAATGGAAGTCTTTCTAAACTATATATCGGAAAAAATGTGAGTGGAAGCAGAGTTCAATAAAATCTTTAAACTGACGTGTCAGAATCAACGAAGCCATTGTTTTCCATGAGGCATAATTTAAACTTACCAATACATCCGAAATTACACTCAAAGCACCGCAAGAGGTTACTTCTTCTCTAGAGCCATTATTAATTTATTGTATACATGAATATTATTACTTATAATAAACACTTTTTTTGTATTATTTCTTCGGACAAAATATTCAACTTTTTTTAAAATAAATTTTCTGCCTCTTTGCAGAATAGGAAGTCTTACCAAGTTGTGAATTTCAAAAATGGTGATTCGAGCAAGAATCCCATGAAAATTTGGATAATAAATAATCATCATATCATTTCTAACGAATCTATCACTTCCTATGTGTCATGATTTAAAATCTTCAGAATTCGAAAAGATTACTTTCAAAACAACGCAAAAATTTACTTCACCATTCATTAACTCTGACAAGTTTATTATATACATAAATATGTTTAACTTTTTTCTAATAAATTAAGCAGAAAGGGAAGTTTCACCAAAATTGCAACACGAATATTGAAGATTGGGCATACTGAAATCTGGAAACTGACATGTCCCCATCAACGAATCCATTATCTCTGATGTGGAAATTAATTTAAAATCTTCCGAATCTGACAAAACCTCATTGCAATCATTTATTTTTTCATCTATAAATTTTTAGAATCATTGTATTTTCAGCATGTATTTTCAGTTTTCATTTTTTTTTTCTTTTCAAATAAATTTTGTGACGCTATGCAGAATCGGAAGTGTTACCGAACTCTGCATCTCAAAAACCGAGGGTGGGGCTGTAGCTCCATGGGAATCTGGAAACTAATGTGTCACATCCAACGAATCCATTATCTCGGAAGTGTCACGGATTTGACCCCAACCTAAATGTATCTCGAGACAGTACAGCACGGAAAAGGAGGAAAGCAGGAAAAAAAAAAAAAAAGAAAGAAAGCAAGAACCTCAAAGAATAAAAGTGTCCCGAGATAAAAAGGGGTGAGTAACGCATAGTGTGACATGGGACAGGCTTCCTGCGCAGATTGTCAATTTTTTTTAAATATCTCTCTTTCCTTACACCCTCGTCTTTTGTATATAAATATAGATCCGATTGAGGCGTGGTCCACCCCCGTTCTGAAGGTTCGGAAAAAGATTTTATACTTTCAGCCGTGGTTTACTTTTTTTAAAAACTTTTTTTCTCTCTTACACCTGAAGATGATAAACAAAGGCATAATTTATATTCCGATAACCGGAGGCGTTTGTGGAAGATATTTTTGTCCAATGGTGTTTGGGTTTGAAACCTTTTCTTGTCGCATTCTGCAGATAAAAGGGGAGGAAGAGATAAATAGTAGCCACCGCACGATGCGTAATTCTGTCAGATAAAACAAACTGCTTTCAATTTATATAAGATTAGGAGAGTTTAAATCATGGTAAAATAGGCTACTGCTGTTTCCTGGGTAGCGTGCAACCTATTTTTCAGAAAATTCTAAATATCCTTTAAGTATAAACCAAATATTTTTCAAAGAGTGTTTCCCATCAAAGCTTATTGTAATCTTAAAATGGGAAACTACATTAAATGAATTAAACATTAAATAAAATATATAGTATATCGTAGAATAGAGCTATTAATGAAATAAAATAGAGAAATCTTATAAAAATCAAAAATAAATTATTAAAAGTAATGTTTTTTTTATAAAATTAATGGTATTGATGCATTTAAACTTTGCCAAATATTGTATGAATTTTAATTATTTTGTTAAAAGTTTTTAAAAAAAGAATTATTAATATTTTTAAGGATTGTTTTCCATCAAAGCTTACAGTCATCTTGAAAAGGAAAAACCACATTAGTTGAATTAAACGTGACATAAAATCTAAATTATAAAGTAGAATGAAGTTATTAATGGAATAAGACAGAAAAATCTCGTAAAACATAAATAAATCTTTAAAAAAAATGCTGTTTACAAAATTATTGTTATTGCTGCATTTAAAGTTTACCAAATATTTTATAAATTTTAATTACTTTGTTCAAATATCTATAAAATAAGTATTAAATTATTTAAATTTATTTTATTTAACGAGAATATTTATACTTTTTTAATTAACCTATAATTAATCTACCTATTTATATTCTTTTTTTTTTCTTTCAAAAATGCATTTACAAATTACTTTTTTGCAAATATTTTAGGTTTTAAATTAGAATAGAGCAAATTATCTAACTTGCAGCAATTACTTTTATCTTGACATGATCTCAATACGTTTCGCATATATAAAATTATTTCTTTAATCGATTTTGTTAATCAGATATTTTATGTAATGTTTAGTTGCTCTAATAAGTAACCCAAAAGAAAATTGAATGAATATACCCATTTTCATGCTTTAAGAGCACACATAGCAAAATAAAGCCTATTCAATAATTTATTTTGATAATTTTGCCTTTACAACTATATCAATGAGTTCAAAACAAAATGAAAATTAATATTATGTAAGAAAAAATATTTAAATTGCAATGAGATAAAAAGAAACAGATGTAATTGGATATTAAGGTTATTGAAAATTAACAGCGAATTAAAATTTTCATTAAAGGATTAGAAATAGAGATTTTATTTTAAGAAAAAAAAATTGGAAAGATTATGCTTGAGATCAAAATATTTTATTGAAGAATATGTGCTCAGAAGATGATTATTTTTCTGATAGAGAAGAATTAAAAAAAAAAAAAAACATATCTATATAACATGTAAAAAAAGGAAAATATTTTTAAAAATTGGTATTGAGAAGCAATTTTTTATTGCATATTTATATTCAATTGAAATTTAAAATTACTTTACTAATTACTTAATAGCTTCCTCGTGTATGCCCACAGTTATCTCAATCTCTCTATAATATTTTTATTAAAGAAAATTTATAAGAAGTGTTTCTTAAGATTATTATTTACAACACGTAGGGTTACGTATTTTATGTATGATTTACTAACGCGTAAAATATCCCGCAACTTATTTCGAAGCAGTCCAAATATAAAAATGATATTAGTTGTGCTCTAAATTTGATAGAAATTATGTATTGATAAATTAATTCAATTACTTATTTTTACTGATGTGTTAATACTAATAACTGCTTTTATTTTCCAAAGAATATTTTTTATTGCATGATAAATTATGTGTATTGAATCAGAGTTTTATAAAAAGAAAATATGGCCTTTTGAACAAAATGCTTCATATGACATTTTAAACAATTGCAACCTTTTGCAGCATAACTTTACAGACGGCTAAGGAAGATCTTCGTTATTTTCATAAAAGATGTAACTTACTTATTCTTTCTAAAAAGAGAACAGTTTGGGAATTTCAAATTTAATGCTTTTTGTCTATTCCATCACAACATGAATTTTCTGAAAAGTGAATAAAAGTTATCAAATTAGCCCTAAATTTTTGAGCCCTAAATTTAAATTTTTTTCCTATTTTTAATTCTAACTTTCCGTTCTGTAACTTCAGTCAAATTCAACCTATATCCCAAAAATATTTAAAACTCTATATTGGTTCTTAAAAAAAAATTTTTTTTTTAGTTTTCATGTTTATCCCGTACTTTGTAAATAAATTGCTAATATTTTACTTATAACAAACATTAATTATTTTCTGGCGCCCCGAGAATGCGCTCACATACAGATAACTTTCATGCAAATGCAAATAAACGACTTGTTCAAACAAAATTTGGATTTTAAATTTTTTTAAATATTTGTTAAATATTTTTAATATTTTTTTTAAGATTTTGTCAAATATTATTCTACTTTGCATAAAAATGCATGTGCCTCAGAAACCTATTTAAATTAATTGGCTCAAATAGATGTCTTTCAGTAACGGATTTAGTATAATAAATTATGTTCAATTAAAATTTTATTATCATAAATATTAACTAAAACATTCTAGTTTAATTACCGATTATTAAAATTTTAATTTTCAATTTAAAGAAAAATCACTACTTGAAATTAAATTGACATGATTTGATTGAAATCATGATGAAGGAGTAAAATAAAGAAATCAAATATTAATTAAAAAACCCGAATAAATACATAAAAATTTTGATTTTTTTAAAAAAATATCATTGATTGGTATTTGAAAACAAAATGTTTACACGTTTTTAATGTAGAAAAAAATTTGATTGAAATCATGATAAAGGAGTAAAATAAAGAAATCAAATATTAATAAAAAAAAAACCCTTAATAAATACATAAAAATATTGATTTAAAAAAAATTATCATTGATTGGTATTTGAAAACAAAATATATACTCGTTTTTAATGTAGAAAAAAATTAATAGGTAAAAAGCATTAAAAAAATACTAGGATTTTAATTATAGTATTTTATTATGAAAATGTATATACAGCCTGAAAAGAAAATTAGGGATGATACTACAAAATAGCGCCTTTAGTTATTTCTATTGTTAGTGAGAACAAATTCTGAAAAATAAAACTTATCTGAATTGTCTCTTAGTTTGCAATAGAAATGTCAAAATCAAATAACTGCAATAATTTACTACATATATCTATCGAGTTTTTGTTCATTGATTTTTCATCTTGAAATCAGAGAAAGAAAACACGCGCAAAGCGGAATGGTAATTAATAATAAATAAAATTCAGTTCAATTTAAAATAAGTATTTAAAAAACAAAAGCTAAACTTGAATATGTGGCGGTTATCTTAATTATGTAATTTCTCAAACGATGTAGAATCCTTAATAAGAAGGCACTGTTAAAATTTTCAGTCTCCAAATAATTTTGATCTATTACACTTGAAGCATCGATTATTAACTTAAGCATCCGTACTTTTAATCATGGAAATGATTACCACCAATTGATAAGTTAATTATTGCTTTATCTTAAATATTTAAATAAGTAAAATACCACCGTTTAATTATATGAATCTACAGTTTGCGTAAGTAAGTTTCAGAGCCTGAAAAAAGCAGCATTTTTTATTTTACATTATTAGTGTACAATTTAATTCAAACAATCTAACTGCCATTTTAAGTGGTTTTTTGTTGTTGTTGAATAATAAATTGGAATTTCTTTGAATCTTTTTTATTTAACTATTTTGGTTTTAAACAAAACACGTTTTTACATATTATATTGATAAGTAATAGAATTAAAACAATGTTTTTTTTATATATTTGTTCTTTAAAAAGGTTGAATTGAAATATATTTTTAAAAACTAATCTCGTTTCGAGGGCATGATTCATTTGTAAGGAATCAAAATAAAATAATTTGATTGGGTTATACCCCTACCTCCCAGATGTATATATTGAGTTAAAATCTTACAAAAAAAATATATGGATAGCCTTGAATTTATCACTAACAGGATAACGAACAAAATAGATTAATTTCAAATGAAAATTCAGTTTAATTTTATAATTGTTTATGTGCAATAGATTTGATAGATTTATTTTCCAGTACTTATGTAAATAGTAAATTAATTTCTGATATTTCTAAAAAAGCAGTTGTCGTCAGTTAAAAATATTTGAGCAGTAAGAGAAATTCGTTAAAATCATTATTCTCCAAACCCAGGAGAATTCAACACATTTCTTCCCCACCCCACTCCCACCCCCCTTTTTTACTGATAATTTCTTGAAATCGAAATTGCTGTCTATTCAAAACTATTTTCAAGATCTAAGATATTTTTTTCATCCGAAATTTGAATCAATAAGGCTATAAAGAGAATCGATAAACAATTTTAACTTTTTTTTAATACAATAATTTTAAAAATCAATCCTGGGTAGATGAAAGTGTTGATAAATATTTAAATTAGATGCAATGGAAATTAAGCTAGAATAAGATTTAAATATGTCACTGCTCAATAATGATATTTAAATTTTGTTCAAAAATTGGAGTAGGGAAATCGGAATTCAATTTTAAAAACTGTTCTCGCTGCTCTTTTTTGGAGCTGTGGTATTAGATATTACTGATCTGCATATTTTCTCGTATCAGTATTCATAAATAAGAAATGTGACTTTCCAGTACCAAAGGCTGGGCTTTAAGTATTTATATGCAATTAGTTTCTTAATAATCTGTTGTAATTATTTTCATTACGCATGCTTGTTTTTGATTTTACAATTAATTTTTCAATGATAAATGCCGGATTACAAATTTCCTATTTTTTACTTTGAATCCATAAGGCAATATTGCGTATTGAAAATATCCAATAAACGGGTTCAACTTTAAATATTATATTTCTTTTATTTAAAATATAAAAGGTAGTAGCGCCTCAATAGAATCTAAATTCTGCCTTAAAAACAGCATAAAGCTATTTCCATCATTGCCATGAAGTTAGGAAGACACGAAATTCTTACACAACATTCATCTATCATATATTTTTTTTAATTTGCTACCAAAAATGATTCTAAAGAATTTAAAATTTTAAAAGTTCTAGAATACTTCGAAGTGAATTTTCTATTCACTATTCATTCATCGTATTTTTTATTTCAGATCAAAAATATAGGAAAGAATAGGAAATATAACTCCTATGACATTTCCTTAGAAGTATAAATCGATTTGACTATTAATCTAGAGTTATTGCAATTTAAAAGCATGGCGTATTTTAGTAACAAAAAATATAACTTATCTAGCCAATGAAGAATTTTCTTTTATTCAAATTCTTTTTTTTTAATATATATATAAATATATTTTTATAATGTTCATAAATATTTTTCAGCTAAGTTTTTCTATAGAAATGAAATATCATGCACATTCTCCGTTTTGGCATTTGAATTGCTCCACACATTTGTTTAAAAAAAAACCAGTTAAGTATTGACGACCCTTGGGGATTTTGAAACCCTTTCAATAGCTTGATCTGATTTTTATGCTGAATTTGTTAGATTAAAAGGCAGTAGCGGATTTCCGAACTACAAAAAATAAGTCGATTGAAGAGCGGGGGGATCTGCAAACATTGACGTTATTTTCGTAGCCATCAAATATATGACTGTAAAAATTAAAAATTCATTCGATTATAAAATATAAAGATAATATTAATGTTTTATCCAGTTTAATTGTTCCATTTCTTTTATGCCTCACTGCTTTCAGAAAGTTATTAGGATATTTATAAACATCGAGCTTCTACTTCAACAATAATGTCTATTAACGTAGATGCAATCGTAGAGTACGCAAGAGTCACCATAAATAAATAGAAATAAAGTTAATAAAATAATGAAAAATAAGTAATAAAAAATTGTGTTGAAACGTGAAATTCATAAAAAGAGAGGCCATGCGATGCATATTGCTTATATAACAAAAAGTTTTAAAAACCAAAAATTACAAGAATAAAGATAACATAACCCGTATAGGAGTCTTCTAGTCTAAATATATATACAGTATTAATATATTTGGTCTAAATATGCATATAGTAATATGTAAGGTCTAAATTTGCATACATTATTACTTAAAGAGGCCTTTTTTCTCTCTCTCTACTGAAGCAGCATCAAAATTAAAGTGATTAAAGGGAAATGATTTCACATTAAATTTTTACGCTATACTTCTTTTCCTTCTGAACTTTTTATTTTGGTACAATTAAAAATGTTAAGAGGAAAAATTTTCTCTCGAATCTCAGATATATTTCAGTGAAGAGAATATAACATAAAAAGTAAGAGTTAATTGAAAAAAAAAAGTACTAGTGCAATTTGATAGAAAGCTTTTTTCGTTATATTTAATTAAGAAAATATCTAACTATTATAAAAGAATCTTACTCAGACAAGTGTTGTCATTACTTCGGCATCCCATTTGGGGTACAGGACCCACAATTATAGAAGTCTTGATCTTGCAGATTGGAATGTATTTCACATAAATTTGTTAGAAATCTATTTCTATGCGATTTGCGACATGCCAAAAATAAGGAATTAACTTTTTTTTTTTTTTTTTTTTTTTTTTTTTTGTAAAATGCAAGATTTAGTTTTGAAAATTGAACTAGAAACAAAAACTACTAAGCTATAATTTCACTATTAGGGACTAAACCGTTTCACTCCTTTTTGGCGTGAACTTCATGAAAAATAAGCAATATGAATCAATAAAAAAATAAGCTTTTTTCATCTGTGAGGCGGAACCAGAACGAACATTGAGGCGCTTTCACTCAATTCGTGTCCGTTGATACCACGCCGCTATGATTGATGTCACAATGATAACGAAACTAAAGAGCATCTCAACTCCTCCCTTCCCCCTAAGTATTTCTTC
This sequence comes from Argiope trifasciata, assembly GCA_026543055.1. Classification (NCBI taxonomy): domain Eukaryota; kingdom Metazoa; phylum Arthropoda; class Arachnida; order Araneae; family Araneidae; genus Argiope; species Argiope trifasciata. Next base: position 680,765 of record JAPMOQ010034295.1, read on the forward strand.
CCCCTCCTCCTTCCATGTCAAATGCCTATTTGCCAGCTAAAACCCAGAGGGGCGGGCATGGGCTTCACTTGAAAGTACAGAAGTGTGGAGGAGGGAGGGGGGACTAAAATTCTCTACCGAAGGAAAAGCATTGTTAGAAAGCATCTTTCCTTCCATGCAAAATACGGGCGTGGCTTGTGTCTCGGTGACGTAACACCGGGAGGATTAAACGGCTATCGTCATTGGGTCTGTCACATTTTGATATACCATGCGACGGGATGAATGGGTCTTACTTGAAACTTTTTCAAGAGTCGCTTGGTAGATCGCTTGGTTGTACAGGAGAAAAAGCATGGCTTACTTCTTAGGCAAGTAAAAGCTGAAAAGACTTTTGCAAGTGCGGTGTTAAGTATGGAAAGAGTGAACGTTTAAATAACAGTTGTAGAATTTATTGTCACTTGAAAAAAGTGCTCGGCAAGTGCGAAAACTTTTTTTTTATCCTTTCTTTTTACTTCGACAATTAAAAGAAAATCTTACGATTGCAAGAAAAAGAAATTGTTTCAAGTGTTGTGAAAATATTTTTCACGTGCTTTTGGTGAAAAGATAATATACCTCCGACGAAGGAAATTAAGGTAATTTATTTTATTTTTTGCCATTAGTATATTATTGTAGAAATGTTTTTGCTGCATTATTTATATATGTATAATATAATCCATTGGCTTATTGAGTATAGTATATATAGTAATATCAATGATATTTTTAAGTAATATTTATTATTTTAAATCATGAAAATAAATCCTTAATTAAAAATCCTATTTACAGTCCTGAATTAAATGTAGGCACTACCCATCAGTCATGCATTGTATCAAATCATGATTTATTTCACTTTTAATAAGCATATTATTTATCGGTAAATGTTTGTAAAATCAACCAAATAAGCATGTTCCAAACACATGAGGATTAAAAAAAAATGTGTTTGATTCAAAGCAAGATTTCTTATTTATAGTTTGTAAGAAACACACTCTCGAGACTTTCCAAACATTTTCATTTTCCTTTAAAGATAAATATATAAAAATTTCATCGCAACCTAATCAATCACGCTGGCTTATTTCATGGGTGACGTTTATGAGTTGATATTTCCATCAACCTTCAGATACCTAACATAAACATTGCTTTTTAGATATGCATGAACTATTTATCCGCTCTCCATGTGCAGTTGCACTTGGTTACTGAAAATAAAAATATTTAAATTATTTGTCTATGCTAACAATAGTGGCAATAAATTAAATATATATTATCTCATATTCATGAAAAACTCAATAGAAGTTTTTAACAGGATATTAATTATGATTTAAACTTATGTCCCTGATGTTCAATGGTTTCGATAAAACAATTCTTGTTTTTTAAATTGAAAATATAATTTTTTTGAGGTTGCAATTTTTTTCTGATAAAAATAACAATCCATAAAAAAAATTTAATTCCTTACCCCTTAAATTAAATTTAAACTTTTAAGAACTGTTTTAAAAACTTTTATATTTATGAAGAAAATTTATTATGTTTATTATAAAAACTCATAACATCAAATTTAAAAATGTATTGTGCTTTAAGACTCTTAAGATAAAAAAAATTCTCTAAGTATATGCATATTCTATTAGATAACATTGTTATATATTTAAAAATATTTAGAATTTCTTTGAATGACTTTTAAATACTTTTTGTGAATTCAATTGTTAATCCAATTCCCATAAAAGTATTTAAAAAAATAATGTTTTTAAAAATGAATGAGCAAAAGTTAAAAAATTATAATAAATAGAACAGCCGTATAAAAAAGTGCAAAATTAAGTTCTGCATCATATAGCAAATAGTGTAATACATTTTTTTATGTAAAATAATTAAAAATTAGTTAATGATCTTAATTTTGCTATTTAAATTTGAAAATAACAACGAACTGTTGAAAATAAACTAAAAGAAAAAAAAACGAGTTCTTGTTTTAAAATCATTTTTGATTAATAATAAGGTTTAAATTCTAGCGTCAACTTTTTTAATTCCTCTGATTTTGACTTGTTTTTTCTACTTGGAGAAAGACCTCACATGAATTTATTCCCGCTCCTGAAAAAAATCGGAATTTTTACAGCAATTTAAATTTACTTTTACTTACTGTTTTACCAGTTTTTTTACGTGGAATTTTATGCAAAATGGGAAAAATTAACAAGTGAACCGTGTTTTCGGTGCAGCATATCCTAGAAAAGCATATCCTATCCTTCATCCATCTAATTCTAGTTAATAGCAAATGCAAAAAGTCGGATATTAAAATAGTTAGATATTTAAATAATGTTAATAGCTTTATTATTAAAAAGTGCAGTGTGATTCCAAAAAAATCCTTATACAATTTTTTAACGTATGTTTTTTTTCTACAAACTATGAATTTTGCTTTTTCTTTGCTACAAAAAATAAGAAATGTAAAGTTCTGATTAGTATCAAAAACTTTCTAATTCCAAAACATGTTACCAGTATGTCACAATATGTTGAGTTGTGTTGTATGCGTGCGTAACATAACAAAAATGGTTGCATATATTTAAATTGTTTTCTTTAATAGACCCATAGAACTATTTAAATTCCTAAAAATACAAACTTGTTATTTCTTTTGCATAATTACATCATTTTCAAATTAACCTGTTCATTATACGCTCGGAATACTTGACTACATATAATTACTGCAAAATTTTAAGCAGATAATCAGATTTTTTTTTTAAAAAGATAGAAAATTCCAACGCATGAGTTCCTCAAACTAGTAGGCATTATTTTAGCATTGCATTATCCAACCTGTTGCCAAATATGAGTTTAGCCATTATTATATATCTATTCTTATTATCAAATCATTTCTATGAAGTATTCGTGTGTTATGTGAACAACCTTAAAGATTTTATAAATTACCATCAAATCTTCTAGAATAATGATAATTTTTTGACAAATTTGAATAGAAAAGAAAATCAATCTGCGAGTAGGAATTTCAATTGTTTTTTAATTAAAATTGAATTTTTAAAATATATATAACCTAAACTAGATATATATTCAGAACTATATATATATATATATATATATATATATATATATATATATGAACGAGGCATTTAAATGTTTAAAGTGTGTTTTTGTTAAGCAAAGTACGAATTTATTTAAATACAGAGTTATAAATTTTAGACTAATATGAAAAATAATTTATTTTGCAATTTTTTCAATTATCAATTTGTATCAATGTGTGTATCAATTTACTTAGTCCTAAACCACTTCAGTATCATTTCCTGCTACGAATTTTTTAAAATTAACCTTCCATCTTTGATTTAGAGCCTTAAGGGATAAAGGAATAAAAAATATAGTGGGAGATAAAAACAATATAGCACAGAATGATTTAAGATTAACTAAATAATTCTGTGTTATAAATAACAATTCATTATTATAAATTCCTTCATGAAACAATATTATTCTACAATGGAAGCCCATTGTAAGTTGATGTTTCATCATAGCAAAAAGAGACTTATGGAAGATTTAGTTATTTCAGTAATTATAAAAGAAGTCTTTAAAACATTTATGATATTAAAGCAATCAAATTGTAATGATAACAGGTTTAGTTAAATTCTCTATAATTTCTAAAATTTAGCAAATTTTTAGATATTAATATTTTGCAAAAAAATGAGTAAGATTAAAATAAAACAAAATAACATTATAATAATATTCTTTATGAAATGTTTTTTCATCTAGAAATCTCAGTATTGAATTTTTTTTAATGATAAATGAATAAAGAAGGCATTAATATATATATTTTTTTTCTGAATTAATTATGTTATAATGTTTTTTCGTTACTAACTGCTTGAAGGCTTGGTTACGTATTAAAAGCATTGAGATACTAAAACCAAATCATCCGATAAAATTAAAGCACAAATCATTGATATTTTTTTATGAAAACAAGATACCCAGTTGTTGATACTTGATTTTATGTTTCATCATATTTTCAATATGATTTATGATTTCACTTATTTTACAGGTGAAAGATCCTTTCGTCGAAGGAAAACTTGCTTTCAAAATGCTCTAAAACCTCAACAGTGCATGGACATTCTACATATCCACTATTCACTAAGCGACTGACTTAAGAAAACCTAAGATTAAGCCTTTGTCATATCTGCCAGCTTAAACTCGAGAAGCTGGAGTGGTGTGACAACGGTCAGGACTTGTCATCTCCGTACCAAACCATGCTAGCTAGCCCTCAACAGGCAGTTGGAACACCATTTTCGGTCAAAGACATTCTCAACCTGACGGACCAGGCAGGATTTGACCAGGCTCTGCTGTACGCGCAGAGCCTGGAGAAACTCTTCGATGACGGGATGGACACCTTCTATATGGGAGGGGGTCCAGGAGCTATGGTGCCATCAACATCTCCAGCTCCTTCCTACATGTTCGGAGAATTTGTCAAACAGAACTATCAGCAAACCACACCACTCACATCACCCCATGTCCAGAGCCTGTCCCACTTGTGCCCTCCTTTTCCAAGCGGTAGTCCAGGACTCATCTGCAGCAACTACAGCAATGGGGGCAATTATGATGAGGGTGGAATGGTGTATAACAGCAACACTCTGAGACATTCAACAGTTTGTTCACCTGCAGAATCTGAAGATAAAAGTAAGTAACATTGTTATATACGTTTATTTAAGGTTTTTCAAATTCCAGAGAAGTAATAAGTAAATTCGTCAAAAATATCATTCAAGATGTGAATTTTGATTGATGGTATTTGAAATAGAATATTACCATATTTAAAATATGACATTAGCTTTACAATACCTAAAACTTTTTAAAAAATGTCGAAAAATTTCTTTATGAAAATAAATTTTTAAAAGGCAAGATCCTATTTGTTCGGCACTATTCTCAGTAATTTTTACGTTTTCTAAAAAGGCGGTTTACACAGAATTAAAAAAAAAGTTTATTTAAATAGTATTTAAATCAAAAGTAAAAAGTGATGAATCCAGCATGAATCTTTATTTTGAAAATATATTATTAAAGTTGTACGCATAAATATATTATATTAGTTTTTTGTTGGCAAATTTAATTTAAATTTTTAAATCTTATGATAAATTTATTTTTTAAATTTCATACTTATATTAACTCTAGCTAATTTACATTTATGTTAAATATCGAAATAATATATAATTTTCAATTTTTCTCGAGTTACTTTTAATCTATAAGCTATTGTAAGCATTACGGCATTACAATTATTCTTAAAGCAACACTGAAAGACATTATAATCATTCATAAAGCAACACTGAACGACACTATAATCATTCTTAAAGAAACACATAATTTGTATAGTTTCAAACTGATACATGTAAAATTTTTAAAAATACTGACTTTTTGATTTGTTGTTATTGTTTTTATTCCTTGATTTTGATGTTCTATATAATTCTGAGAGAAAATACTAAGCCTAATGCAAAATGTAAAATTGTTGTCTTGATCCCGATCTATTTTTTTTTCTTAAAATTCACATTAAAAAGGCATGAAATTTAAAATATGATTTTAACATAGGCGATTTTCTAAAAGAAAGGAATAAACGCAGTACTGTAGTCTTTTGTATTGAATAAATGAGAGACCCTTAATCTTCTTAAAATTTTGTGGCTCAGGAAATGGAATTAAAAACATGTGTATCATCATAAAAGAATTTTCCAAATAAGATTTATTGAATCCTTAATTATTATCAAAAAACAAAATCAAACATAATCAAAATTTATTTTATTGAATAAAACTCGTTAATGAAAGATAATAATTATATATGCATATATAAGTACGTTGTAGTAAATATTGGATAATAACACATAGCAGCAATTGTAATTTTTATTAATCATCTTTGATATTAACATTCCTGATTCGCCAAAATTAATGCTTGCTAAAATATTCTATTAAATATCTTGTGTAACCCAATTTTAATAATTTCCTCAGAACAATATTTTTTTTAATTCAAATTTTGATAGACTTGGAATTCATACTATTTATGCGACTTCATACCTTTCTATTCAGTGTGTTAAATAAAGAATAAAATTTTATCTTTAATTTAAATTTAAGCTACCTCTGAAATTCAATTTTATTTGTAAGTACAATAAAATTTCAAAAATTAATTCCAGCCATGCCTGAATCAAGAATCTACCTAGCATAGGAAAATAAGCCTATCTTAAAATTTTTATTAACAAGAATTTTTTAAAAATCTATGATAATGGATTTGAAGTTAGAATAAAATTGGTTGGTATAAAATAAACTTACAAATATTTTGTAATTAATTAAAAAATCTAACAACTTTACAGTTATTTTGTTAATTTAATTATAATATTGCACAGCAAAAAGAATGGTGTGCTTGAAAAATAATTTTTGCAATTTTAATATTTTAGTTTTGTAACATCTGCTTAAATGTGTTAAATGATTCAAAATTTCATTTAATTTTTACTTGATTCAAATTAAAATATAAAAAAACTTTCCTATATACATATTTCTAGCTTTGAAAAAAGTTGTTCATAATTTAGTAGCTTTAAGTTTAAGGAAAATGTTGGTTTCGAAGAGCTCAAACACACCCATAAATTCATCTTTATTACTAATTGAGATAGAGTTGAAATAAGGATTTATGTCCTGACTGCATCTATTTCATTACAATGAAACAGATGCAGTCAGGCATCATTATTAATCTAGGCATGTT
>JAPMOQ010034295.1:687477-720232 GCA_026543055.1 Argiope trifasciata
AACTCATTTATTAGATTTCTATCATTTGAAACATGATTAAACTTGACTTTTTCTAACTTAGTCATTATTCGGCTCATGGCTTTGATGACAATTATAAAATGTCTAGTGCCAAAGTCGAGAGCATATATATATATATATAAAGACCTAGATTGTGCCACCAATTACAATGTAATGTATCATTAGTTGTATTTGTTTATTATATTTAAAAAATTCTGGAACTAAAATCATTTACTTTTTTTACAAAATCATTTGTTTCCAAATGTGTAAATGAAAATAATTATTTTTTCAATGCTGGATTCATAAAAATGTATTGATAGTTTAGTATAAATGTTATTAACATTTCGATTGATTCTTTCAATTATTGATGATGAGTTTTTTTTTTTCATTTAATAACAACCAAGAAAATATATGTTTGTATAACATAATTTAAAGATGGAAAAAAATCCGAGATCTTAAAGATAAAAACTATCCGGCACATTTCAAAATAAAAAAAATAAAAGGGTGGTAATTTAAGTAGTATCACACAAAAATATATAAAATAGTTTAAAAAATACTTAAAATATGAGATATACTACTTTTAAATTTAACCACTTTTCAAGAGTAGTTAAAATACTTATTGTGGAAAGTTATTGCTGAAATCATTAGGGTTTTATCATTGATTGACGTTTATTTAGATTTAATCCCAATATCCACTTTTCAATTAAAACATTAATATCCATCTTGGATTCAATCCTAAACTTTCACAATAAAGCGATAATAAAAGTATATAATATATTTCTCAAAATGATGTGGCTTTACAACTAATATAGTTTAAATTTACAATTTGAGTATAGAATTCCGTCTATATAGATCTTTACGTTTTCAACTATCTCTTTTGAATACACATAAATAAAAAATCAACCATCCAGGAAAGAGGTTTAGATTTCAAAATTTCAGTAATTTAAGTTGCGGTGTTATTAAATCATGTAGCAATATACGGACAGACGAACAATTAACCAAAGAGTAGATTTACTCCAGAATGTTATGAAGTTCTATGATTTTCCCTTGAATATTATAAAAAATTACTTCGTCTAACTAATTTACTTTTTGAATTGCTACTTCATTAATATAGTATTCCAAAAAATATGTCTTCATTTTTTTCTGACTTTGCGGAGGTTTTAAACCTTAAATAACAAATCCATATGTAAATAATTAATGAGGTTTTTTTTCTTCTTTCTCTGTATAGTTTGTGTATGAAAAAGTAAAACAAGAAGTTTTCTATTTATTAAATGTATATTTAATTCAATAGAAAGTATCAATATATAAATTTTAAATTTTCTTTCAAATATGAACTTATAATAAAAAAGAGGTATTTAAAAAAACATTAAGTACAACAGTTTGGGTAATGATTGATAACAAGCGTGCTTTTTCCCCCCAAGATATATTTTCCTTCATAATGCAACAAGTTAGAAAAAAATTCCTTCAACATTTTATGAATCACGAAAGGACGAGAATAATAAAGAAAAAGTAATAAAATATCTCATTAGTCGACTGATCACCATACTCTTCTAGTTTGCCATAAATATCAAAAGTAATTTATTGGTTTATGATAAAGCTGATCGTGACGAAAAAGTAGAAAAAAAACCCACACAAATGTTTTGAAATCATGTAAAGAAATTTAAAATTAGGAGCGAATAAAATGCCTAAAACAATTAGTTTTTTGAAAAATATGTTCAGAATTATCCCAGTTTTTACTATAAAGGCATACATCATTAAAAAAAATATTTAAAAATTGAGGAAACTTAATACAAAAATTAACTTGTGAAGAATTCTTCAGAGCTTAAACACGTGCGAATAAACGAACATTTTTCTATAATCATGACAGATGACTTTATCAGTAGAGAAAATAATAAATGTATTAATAAATCATGCTTTTCTTTCGTCATATCTTTTTATCTTTTTTAAAAAACTATAAATAAAATCAAAATTTTTTTACTATTATTATTATTATTATTATTTTGCATCATTCAATTATTTTAACAATCTATATCAGCTTTCCTTTATCACACACTCTAGTTAAAAACCCGGTTTATACATCCGCTCCCTGAAATAATCTGGAATAGAAGTTTTAGAAAATTCTGAATTTTAACTAGAACTAAATAATTTGAACTCTTTTATACTGCATGTTAGCATATTCAACCGGAATATTCAAATTTTCGCCTTGAATATGTTTATTCTACACCCCAACCCCCCACCTTCTTTATTTCTTTGACAATCAAGCTAGAGATGGTTATCTGCAAAAATTATTACAATACATACTTTTCAGAGTGCTCATTTTAAAAGAGCTAATTAAAACTTCGTTTTAAGCATTTTTCTATATCCCATCCATAATGAGGTCAGTCCCCCCTCCCTACACTCAGAAATCAGGTACCAATAATTGTAAAATATTATTTCAAAACAGACTTATATCCCATTTCAAAAATTTACCTTTTTTTTCATTTTAATCATAACGATTGCACTTTTTATCTGAATTTTGACATTTTTCAAAAATATTGTTTGTATTATTTTCAGTTACATAGTTCCCTGTGGAAATGAAATTCGAATCATTTTAATTGTTTCAACAAATATTAAATCGCGTGATTTTCCACTATTTATTAAAACGAAGAAAGAAAACTTCTGGATAATTTATATGAGGAAGAGATAAGTGAAATTACTCTACGGCGGAAGATAATATCAATTTAAGATATAGTTTCCTGTTCTTAATTCTAAATTTTTAATGGTGCTATGATGTTATTAGAGTAGATTCGATTAGGTCATTATCATAATAATCTGATAAAAGTGTGAATCTATTCAAATAATATGTTTTTATGTCTGCACCAAACAAAACTTAAAATGTTTCGGTGAGAAAATATGAGCTTTAAACTATGCATAATTCATTTAAATGAAATCAAGCGGAATTAATATTTTAGATGAGCCAGTTGATCGCCAAAGGCAGCTAATTTAAGTATTAATAAAATGGTTAACTTTTATGAAATAGCATTTTATCTTCCTTAATAAATAAATTTTTGCTTTGAATCTTAAAGTTCAATTATGGACATTTATTTTAATAATTTAGTGGAAAACTGTAAAAAGGCAGAATTATTGAATATAAAATGTTGTTATTTATTCTCTATTCTCGGTTAATAAAAAGAATTAATCAAAACTTTAATCAATTAAGCATTGTGAGAAATTTTGAGGTCTTTCCATCGTAGCTTCAGAATATATACATCACAATAACGATTTTAACATTATCTTAAAATTCAAAAACAGTATCCTTTTAATGATGCTCATTTAGCAATCGTGTAAAATTTTTAATATTGGAGACTTTCACAAATATTTTTTCATTAATTTTCATTAATGGATTATACTGTTATCCTCAGATTCAAATTTTTTTCATTGTTTCATCAAAAATTTAATCACGTGACTTCCTTTAATTGTTAAAAGCTAACAAAAGAAAATTATCTTTGATAGCTATGTAATTTATAAAAGGAGTAAAAAAATGAAGTTACGTTAACGCAAAAATACTAGATAAACCGTACGTTTATATTTTACAGTGTTATGATGTCATGGGACTGGTTTCCATTAATAAGGTTCATATACACAATGATCAAAACATACACAAAACAATTAAAATAGAACGATTTTAATTTCTGACAATGACGAAATCATGTGCATGAAGTTATATTTAATCGATTAAACTGAAATTAAATATTACCAGTATCTGTGGCGAACCAACTGTTGCCAAGAACGATTAAGAAATAACATAAAACAATCACTGCCTGGAATCGATAACTATGTATGAAAAATTTACGACCATAACAAATTTTGTCTACTGAAAATACATATTCTATATATTAAATCTATATTTCTTTATACTGTCAACAGGGAAAAAAGCACGTTCTTCATTTCCGCTATCATTCGAAATGGTGCGCCAAGGCAGTGTTTTGAACCTGAATTGAACTCCATTTACAAAATTAAATCGTAACAGCAATGTTTTGGGAATAGGTGAAGTTTGACATAGATGCGAATTATCGAATAAGTCACATGTATTTGTTAGTTTACATTTGCAGTGAAAATGTATTTAATCCGAAATATTATGAATTTATAACGAAATGTGGACAATAAGGAAATATTGAAAAGAACCACAAGCTAAACCGAAGATAAACAATTTCCACACATTTCATGACTAAGCGGGCTTCTGAAAACGATGTTGCCAGACGAATCAAGGCAGCGTGCATTTATTCATACATTTAACCGATGATGTCATAGTTAGATGCTGTCAGCCTTCATTTTTTTTCTTTGTAACATCTAGTTAGTATCTTTTTTTTAAAAAAATATTTTGAACCTTCATATTAAATTTTGTTTCATTTATACAAAGGGTGAGTGCAAACGGCATAAGTGACAGAACTGGATCATGTTTTCATTAATTCAGTTCATTTAAAATTTTATTTCTCGATAGTTAAAATCTTCCTACTTATAATTAGTATAGTGAGGAGCATCAGGAAATAATAAAATGAAAGCTAACATTTTTTTAAATAAATTTTTGTTTTTAATAAGTCAGAGTCGAATAAAATGTATTTAAGAATTCCACCATGTATGGAAATATTAAGGATATTAATTTTAAAACTAAAAAAACGTATTGTATAGTAAAAACACTTCTTTGTCATAAAATTTTCAAAAAAAAAAAAAAAAAGTAGCTAAATCAGTATCAAGTAATATCTAAATAAAATAATTCATACAGATTATTAAGCACTTATAACTATAGCATTTTGGCTAAAGTCTTAGAATGTACATATCACTCAATTAGCATTACAAATTATTCAATAAACATGATGTCAAGTATTTATATTTTATGACTTTTGAATTACTTTTTTAAATTCCTATATATGACGGTAAAGAATTTTTTTATTTCTACAGTTTGAGTAATCGTTTAATATAAATAAAAGTAAAATATATACATATATACCGTCATAAAATAATTAAAAATTAATTATTTCGATTAAAAATTAATGCATACTGATTTCCTTTAATTAAGAAAAATTGTCTTGATATGTACAAAATCCTGTTATTCGCTTAAGTATTAATCTCACAACCATAATTAACATAAGGCATATGCTGCTGTTGTGAGCATCAACTTAAATGGGACAACATAAACACACACACACACACACACTCATACTCACACACTCTCTCTCTCTCTCTCTCTCTCTCTCTCTCTCTCTCTCTCTCTCTCACACACACACACACACACACACACACACACATATATATATATACACGCTAAAGTTTGCGTAGCAAAAATATAACGATCCTTTATTAATAGATAGTAATAAAGGTCCCTAAGACTAAGAAATCCTTCAGTCTTCTATAACATATCCTTTCGATATTTATTCGTTTAGTGAAGGTGGGGTGGTCGGCTACAAGAAGAAGACTACGAACTCTTGAATATATCTATGTAAACATTGCTTATGTACTTACCATAAAAGTTGACCTGACGATATATTATGATCAATCCAAGTATTTACTATTTTTTCCTTTCATGCTCTGATAAAATATCAAAACTATAAAATAATTGGCTAAAAGTGTTTTTGATTACCACTACAGATCAGATTGTGACTACGGTAGATATCATTTTCTTACCTGAAACTTTAGTTCTTTGCAAGTAATCCTTAATACCGTGATTTCGCACAGACTAGTCAGCTCGTGTCTTCTCTTTTCCAAAAGTACATCTCAACTGGATTCAAATGTTACTCTTTACTCTCTTTTAGTGTACTCTCCTAATAAAACATATTTAAGAGTTATGGCTACTTATGTTCTTCCAAGTGGTTAGGGCTGAGCCCTCTTCAAAATTAGAAGTATCCTTCGTAGACTATCATGAAATCATCGTGCGCCTGAAGAATCTTCATGTAGAAGAGTCACTTGAAGCTCCAGTGGTCTGTTGTTGACTGGTGTCTCTGCCAACAGGTTGTTGAAATGCTTTATTATTTACTGGACCCATTCATAAGACAAGCACCTTCATAACTACAGTTTTAGTGAATGCTGTAATGACTTTCTGAAATAAAAGGTTGGCACTTTTGTAGAAATGGTGCTTTTTCTCTTAATACTCAGCTTAATTCTTGTTGCATTCCAGTGTTCGAAATGAGTCTCTGAGATATTGGATATGTCTTGGCTGAATGACTAAGGATTTTCATAAGTGGCTAAAAAATATGGCAAGTGAATTTTTAGTTGCCTACTTTTGAATTTTGTAATGACATATGTAATTTGAAAATTCTTATCTTATCATGGTGAAATTATTTAATTAATTAAGCATTTCACAGCCCTTAATCTATGGTGGCAGAAAATGACGAGTACATTTGCTGCCCGTAGTTGTTTGGTATTTAATAAATCAAGAGTAAAATTGGTTATGCTTTGTCAAATAAACGCAATAAAATTAAACGAAGTACATTAGCAATGTAGAAAATGAAATCAGACAAAAAGTTGGAGAGCATTTTCATTATTTCAAAGTTGAATGTATGATAGTTTCAGGAGAGTTAAGGTTAAATTCAAACATCTCCTTTTTTTTTCAAATTTTATTGAGATACATTCTTTTATTTAAAACAAAATGCACTGTCCTTGTTAGAGAACTTTCGTTGAAGACATGTTTCTTACTCGAAGATTGTGATAGTGTATATTTGAACATTTCAGGTAAGAAACTGAAAATCCAAATATACACAATCCAAATATACATTGTGCATAAGACATAGCATTCAATAGATTGGGTTGATAACTGTTCACACTTTGAGATTTAAAAGTTGAACATACGTTAAGAATCTGATCAACAGTTTGACATCGCGAATATGTTTGCTTCACCTAGCAATCTGTTATAGAGGGATCATATCTGTGGCAAAAACGATAAAATCTGTGGTTCCAAATCGGATACGATTTGGAGTCAAATGAAAAACCAGGCAAAGTATATATCTTGCATGTATGCTTTTAGGCAACTACTGTTTGTAGAACACCATGTTTAGTTTTGATAGTTTTAAACATGATGAGACTAATACGAGCTTGAATATTCGATTATACAAGTGCATTTAAAAGTTCAACTTAAGATATTTTCGATAGAATGAATGAAAAATATCAGTGGTCATAAATGATTATATTAATATCTGCAACTTTATTTGCAAGTGGAAAGGATTTTTTTGCTTATCAGATTTTTGTTTCAATGTTCAAAACTATCCTGGTATACATTTATTTACAGTTATCTTATCGTCACCGATTGTTTTAAGTCCTTTTTGAATATCGGAAGGAGATATGTACGAAAATTTAAAAAAATTAGAACCATTGGAAGAAATAATACGGAATTGAACTTTCATGTTAAGTCTGTCAATGGCCATTCGTTTAGAAAATACCTATATGAAGTGCATGACTAACTAGGTGATTGCCGGCTCTCAGTATCTACGCGATCCTTATCATTGGTAGTTACCTTGGCGCTAATTAAAACCTATGAGCTCAAAATCACTTCCATGAACAATACTTCACTTAAACCTAAAGATCGACTCTTTCTCTATCCTTTCCCTAACAAATTAAACATGATTAGGATATTAGCAGCCATGATATTTCGGGGATAAAGCTTTACTAATGCATGGGATTTTTGAAATTTCATGAAAAATAAGAAGCAAACAGAGCAATAAAAGAAGCTGCCCATGGCAGTTTATAGTTTCGAACTCAGACGTAAGAAGTTGGAAAATTTCTTACTTGAATCATTTCACCCAATTTTTTTCATTCAGACCCACAATTATTCGGTCTTTTCTCAAATATAACATAAAATATACTCATTATGAAAATAATTTAATCCTATCTTTATTCTAAAAAATAATTTAATCCTATCTTTATTCTAAAAAATAATTTAATCCTCTCTTATCTTACTGTATTATTTGGTTTGCAAATATTAATATTTCGCTTTTAAAATATTCTCGGGGAGTTACTTTGAATAGAATATTATTTTAAATCATGGTTATATGATAAGGGCAACATTATTCTGCAGCTATTAGATTGAATTAAATCGTATCTTCATACATATTTCTATGCGTATAACGATTAAAAAAAGGAGAGAAAATAATGATAAAAAGATCGTTTATCACTAGTTTTACATTTTTTAATATCCATTTCTAATAATCTTTAAAATCATTATATTCGTTCCCCAATTATTGTTTCATATTTGGGAAATCTGTAATAAATAACGAGGCATGTAGACAGAACTGATGTCATTTTCCCTACTAGAATAATATATCAAAAGATCAGCATATTCATCGCCTCTTTATCCTTTGGTCGCAGATTTATATAATATTTATCCTCTACGACCATTTATTCAACTCAATTTTCATCCCTATCATCTGACTACGATTCATATACAAGGAATCAACAACAGTAATCATCGTAAATTAATATAAGAATTTTCTTAAGTTTATGTTATTTGTCTCTCACATGCAATTTTTGCATTTATGCATAGTTTTTTAAAAATGGTTTATTCAATATAATTAGGAATATCGCTAATATAGTTTCGGTATAGTTATGAATATCGCTATATAGCATATAAATTTACTAATACTACATTTATACTATTACTATATTTGGCGACTTTTTTTTTTTTGCTGATTAATCGCTGGTTGACCAAAAATTGAATATATGTTTTAGATACGTTTGTTCGAAGTTAATAAAGCTAAAATTTGACATAGAACTACAATTATAGTCATAAAATTACATAGTTGATTTTATATATATCTTTGCGTAGCGTTTACATGCTTGTAACCGATCAACCATTTGACGGATTTGGTTCCCAATAGGTATTTACTCTTTAGACGTTAAATCTGTGTACGGAATTTCAGCCAACAAATCTCTTGGTTTTTAGTTCATACGTTAATTTATATTAGGACAAACGGGCAGATAAATTTCTCTCAAAATTTTATAGAAATCTGCAAATTTGGTGTAAAGCCCATATACCATATTTCATTTGTCTATTTCAAAACAGATTCGAGTTATGATATTGTTAATCAGAAAAATAAATACATAAAATCAAAAATGTTTTTAAATGATTTTATAGATATTTAAAGCATGGAGTTTGGTCAAAATCTCGAATTCAAGGGTTTTTTTTTTCTTTTTGTCGATTATAGTATTTTCTTTGCATTTTGTATAAGAGAAAGTAAGAAAATCTTCCTTCTAATCTTCTGCATCGAATAAAAGCCTATTATTAAGCCAATCAGTTATTCCATATTTAGTTCTAATTTATGCATATCTGCAAGCCATAAATCGATATTTATCTTTCGAACATATTGATGGAAGGCATCCGATAAAACATGACCTAGATTTTTCTTCTTTCTCTTTTATTCACGATATCGTAAAATTTTTGCAAAGCTTGTGACATCATTCTTATCTTCGATCCTAATAATCTTGGAAATAATCTGATTAATGAGGTGCTATTTGTTCGCTAACTGTAACTTCTTTGGGGTGTTTTTCAGGGAAGTAACTGATGCTGATAAAGGAATGTCAATTTCGGGAAAAATATATTAGATTGATAAGTGAAGGTAGATTAGAAGAATATTTTCACACGCTCTAACTCTCAGAATTGCTTCTTATGATAGTAATTCAGATAAAATATTTGTTTATGTTTGTAAATCTTTAAAATATAAAAATTTTTTAAACCATTCAAAATAATTGAATCCCTTAAAAATTTCATCTGAAGTGGTTCAAAACTGGAAACTGCAACCACCAAAAATATTTGAATTAAACTGAAATAATAATTTTATTTTTTTAAGTTGTGATATGCTCACTTATTAAATGAACATATACAACAAACGAGGTCTGAAATATTCTTTATTATGGCCTTAATTTAATTTGAAAATTTCTTCTCGATCACCCTGGGGTTTCTACATAGAGTTCAAGAATTTATTCAGACTTCCATGATTTGGTTTGATTTAGAATAATATTAAGAAATTGATGTCTAATATAAATAGCGGATTTATCATTAAATAATGCTAGATACCTTACAGGATATTAGATGTATCATTGGGCACGATTCTAATAATTCTGTAAATTTCTCCTCCATGTTTTTACCTCGCAGACAAGAATACCGTTTGTTTGGTTAGGTCGAGGATGTGGTTGGTACCAGGGTATTAAGATCTTGGCTTCGGAACTGGAGGGTTCCCGATTCGGCAACCAATTTCACCGTAGAAGTCTGGGGCATTTTAAATCCATCGGTGCATCGCTGGTCGAAATGTCAATCGCTATCTAGATGCGAAAGCTAGTAGAAAGGGATATCGGTTCGGATATTGTCCTTATCATCTGACCTCGGATCAAGATTTCAAGACCTGTGACAAAACAGCTCTATCGTTACTTTGAAATAAGCTGTTAATATAACGGAGCTTAATAAACATCCCATTTCGAACAGTCTTCTAAATTCAGACAAGAGTTTAATTTTTAAATAATAATATAGATGCTCCTTTAAAGAATATAATCTCTCTGAGATCTGAGGTATTAATAATTAGTCTGTGAATTTCGCCACTGTCACCTGAGGTTTCTACATCGAATATGAAATTTGCTTGTTCAAATTTAAAGAAATGCGAACTTTTTGAGCATGCATCAAAAAGCTCGCATTTCTTCCTCATTTACTACCACAGTTCAAGTTGGCTTGCAATTTACATTTGTTTTGTGTTTTTAATCAAACCTTTGCTAGAGCTTAAAAGCATAATAGTGCTAATGGCATATTAAATTGACTAAATATATTAATTTCTAACAATTTACATTAAAATTTTACAAAATTGAGAGTTTGTATAGCCTAAAAAGACGTATTTACAATTAATTCCTTTTTATTACTTTTTGTTCCTTTGTGCTCTCAATTCTGATCGACCACTGAGGTCGTTCTATGACCTCCACAGGATTAGTGGGATATCCCTCGTATGAGTAACCTTGATTTACGAGGAATATCCCACCATCATCAGTAACCTTGGCTTGATGATCATTAGAAACTTAACATTAAATTCGAGTACACTGTAGATCTTTAGCACAATCTATCTAGAATATTCTACAGCCTTGCGGTCAATAACTTTGCCGTCATTCCACCGCGACCCTGACGAGGAGTTAGCGAACCAGAACTGCAACAAGACGGAGTTGTTCCGCTTTTCCATACTCTCATACATTAACACAATATGGGGCTTTTCATGTTTCACAACATAGTGAAGAAAATCAAATATTGTCTTATAGTGTATTCTTTTTCAACGATTAGATCTAAAATTTGATACAGATCTACTCTATTTATAGAAACATCACATATCGAATTTCTTTATCCTAAGTTATTTGCTTTTAATGCTTTACATGTATTGGGTTATAAGCAAATGCATTTACAAGCCATTCTTTATAAATTGGATTCAAAATCAGAATATTTAGCGAATATTCGAATGAAAAAATTATGTATTAAATTTAGCCTGCTGAACTATTTACATTTTTACTTTTTTTCATATATTATCTATACTTATAATACAGCTCAATGTGTGTGTGTGTGTGTGTGTGTGTATGTTGGCGCTCTACAGGCCAGACCGTTGGACCTACAACCACCAAATTTGGTACATGTATACCTTGGAGGTCGGGAATGTGCACCTCGGAGCCCTTTTTTCGAATTTTTTAGTAGAATTTGAATTAATTAAAATTTAAGCGAAATTTCGACGTTTTTCCGCTATAACTTCTGAAAAAATTATCGCACAAACATGATTTTTATATCAATTTAAAGATTAAAAAATTAGCTTTCAAATGGCATCTTTGTTTTAATGTATAACTTAAGCTTCTATTTTTAACGAATTTTTAAAGAAATATTTTAACCATGTTTTTATCACGTGACTGGATAAAATAAAAGAATGCCGGAAGTTCGAATAAAAAAAACTATCATCGCAAAATAAATCCAAAGAAATGCAACTTTTACACGTGACTGGATAAAATAAAAGAAATATAAAATGTGATATTTTCTAAAAAAATAAATGCAAAGCAAAGGTTTTTATGATCGTCTGCAATATCTATATCATTAATTCAATAAATCTTCTTTATTTACGGTAAACCTGATAGAATTTAGACAGGATATGCCTTGAAATCCCGATTTAATGGCATATTTCTATAATCGTTAGCAATATCTGTATCATTAATGCAATAATTTTTTCCCTTTTTCTCTTTCTTTAAAAAACATATTTAATATTTGGGCAACATCACCGAAAAAAACATTTTTAATATTTTGAAAGCATAACCGGTTGTTAAAACTGACTGATTTATAAAATTAAAGAATATTATTAAGAAAACATGTTCTTTTAGAACTTTCCGTTCATCATCTTCAAGAAAATAATTTCAGGCCAATCAACGCCCGGAATTACTTCAAGGCTAATGAATTTGTGATTTAATTTAAAATTTTAGAACGCATTACCATGGCGAACCAGCTGGTCGCCAAAGGCGGCTAGCGTACAATAAAGAAAAAAGTATAATAATTGTTTGAAAAAATCTAACTTCAAATTTTAACAAATTTTCACATTTCAGATCTTTTTTAGTCAGAGAAGCTCATTTTTGGGATTTTGTCTACCTTGAATACGATAACTCAAAAGTACATTGAGCTCGTAATGCAATTTGATATGCAGTCTTTGCACCAAATTTATATATTACTACCAAATTTTGAATGTAATTCAATCCCAAAAAGTCTGTCTGTCCAAGAATAGGAAAATGTATTAGTTATAAAAAGTAACAAGATAGATTAATGATTTAGCAAACTATGCAGATTTAATATACAGAGTGTAGATATGTTTTAAGTTTTAAACAAAATCCGTGAAGACCTCATTAAATCACATATCAACATGGATAAACGAAATTCGGTTTATAGTTTTGACATTTATAGTGTAGATCCTCATTAAATTTTGAATCAAAACCGACAAAGGACTGACTATCTGTTGAGCTGAACTTAAGGATACATTCACATGCAAGAACTCAAAATCGCAACTACTTAGATAAAGGAAATTTGGTATGTAATTTTGTTTTCAAAATTGTAGTTATCAATTTTCGGTTTCATTCGGTCACAAAAAAGCATCTAAATTGCATTATCGAATTCCCCCCCCGTTATAAAAAGCATATAATGTTTATGTGAGGGGCTTTTAAAAGCTATTATTTATATTATACAAGATTCTTGAAAACATTTTCAAAATATTTACACATTTATTTTTAATTATTTTTAAGCTAAACGAAACAGCCAATTTTTAATTAAAATCTATCAATGTTTATTGCTTTCCGTTAACTATTTCCTCAGAAAATATGTAATCACATTATTTTCTAAATCAAAATGACTAGTTAAAAATGAATCCTCTTTCATGGTGGAGATTCATAAATTTTTCATGATTCTTTCTTAATTAATTAAATTTTGACAGACGCTCAGTAAATTTTATTTCTCCAAACTATGTAAAATATGCCCCTTTTGATCAATAAACAATTGGAAAACTTACGAATTATTCACGGTACTGTTAGGCATATTTAATAAAATATTTTTTAGAAACAAGCATTTTAAGTAAAATCAGTTGACAGCTGTTTCGCAGATGGATCTTTCTACAAACTTTAAATGAAAAGATATGAAAGGAAGAGTAATGATTTATAATAATGATGATCAAAACTTCACAATTGCACTACTTTGAAATACATACATGAGGATTTTTTTTATTTAAAAAGCTATGTAGAAAATATTGTATTAAATATGTCCAATAATGCCAGGAGAATGTATTGAAACTTAGGATACATTATTTTTCAGCATTACATATATTGACTCATTGGTCATTAAGAGCAATTTTTCATCTTTATTAAATGCCTATATTAAAAGGTTATGCACATATATTAACTATCTATTGAGATTTGATTAAAACAGATACTTTACTTGAACGTTTTCATATTAAGATAAAAAATTTATTTAACCGTGAAGGAATGTAAAATAAAAAAATAAAAAACATGGATACGGCTGATAAGTATTTAATTCTAAAATATTTTGTGGATTCTCGCTTAAATATTAAAGTTAAAGACGTTCAAATAAATAAGTTTGATCTGGCAAAAGTAACTTTCATTTTAAAAAACTTCTTTTAAATATCGCTCAAATAATACTAATAACAAATTGTATTGAATTCGTTTGATTTACAAGAAAAAAAATTCATTCCATATTTCAAAGTAAACTTCGTGATATATTTTTCTCTGGTGTTTTTATCTATATATGAAAGATGGATTTGTTCAAAAAGAAAAAAAAAATGAATTTCTTGGTATTTTGATAACTTTAACTGTTAATTCTTTAATCAGAGTTCGTAAAACCGTACTTGTTTTGTCGCTAAATTCTGCACTATATCTGTTCGATCATCTGCCTTTATTTTAAACAGCAGTCAGTGCGATTATTAAAAGGTCACGGCCAGTTTACGCCGACCTCGATGGTGAGATTAAAATGTAAATTTTAAATAGCGATCAAAATTATCAAAAATTTTACATTAAATGGCAACTCATAAATAATCACTTAAGCAATAGATAGTTATTAGCATCATTTTACTCAGCAAATGTTAACAAAAGTTGATTATTCACTAAGAGATAATCAAATGAAATGAATTTCAGTTATTTGAGAAATTATTTTTTTATGTCTCCGCGTCTTATATTTTCCTAGGCATTTTAGTTCTCGAGTTTCATTCTTGGATTGTCCTAAATGGTTACGTATGTATGGTCTTCTAGAATGCTTGCATAGGAGAAAATTAGTCATTATAACTAATTTTTTTAAGAACTTTTTAAAAAATTTTTTGCTTTCATGGAAATACCCGATTGAAAGAATTTTCAATTAAATAAAAAGCAACTTTTTGAAACTAAAAAAAAATTCTCGTGACATTTCTAAAATTTTTGTTTCCGAATTTAAACTAATTATAGAAAGCTTCAAGTAACTATTCGTTACAGTAATTAACTTATTGTAAAGAAGGGTTATTTGTAATTTTCTAGAATGATTACTTGGGAAAAAGTTGATCATTAATTCTAAGTTGTTTCTCAGCATAGTGAAGAACTTGAATTATTTTCACCAAATGATTCACATAAAATTTTGATTTGTTGAGAATTTATTATTTTCTTTTAAGTTACAGTAAATATACGTTTCAAATTAAACGAAATATTCCTGATGATTCATTGTTCTATACTAAAAAATGTTCCCAATTCTACTATTAATAATTTTTACCAGCAAGAGTGAAAAAAAATTATCTTCTTTTACATAGCCATTTACTTAAAGGGAAATTTAAATCATGGATAATCATTTTAAAATATTTGATCAGATACATAAAATTATCCGGGTGATTTCTGAGTTTCAATTACTTTTTTCGAGTTGAAAAATATCCCAAATTTCTTCTGATATTGAATAAAATATAGATTGTTATCCTGGATTTTACTAAAAAGAAAATAGCCCATCTTAGAAAATAATTGGATTAAATGGAAACAAATCAAACTGTCATGGAATAAGAAACGATTTTGAAATATCCCAAATTTGTTCCAGTATTGAATAAAATGTGTACGATGCTCTAGAATTTCAGTGATAAATAAATAATTTATCTTTGAAACAACCTATTAACTGAATTTAATGAAGTCCAACAATTATTCTATGAATAAAATTCAAATTGAAAAATGTTCCGTATTTTTTTCTTTTATAATTAAAATGCATCTAATTGGATAGAATTTTACGGGTAAGTAAATAGCGCATCACTAACTTTATTTTATAATAAGTCATCAAATCATGTTCTCGCAATTATTGGATTTTTAAAAAAAAATTCCTTTCAGAAAAATGGAAAGTTTTTTAACTGAGATGGAATTTTTTTAAAAGTTGCTTCTAAAATAATTATATCCTTTTTTTGTAATAATCACATGTCAGCAATTCAATATCACTATAAACAGGGAGGTAACTTCATTTCTTCTAAATTATTAATTCATCTCATCTGTAAACACTTGCTATCCTGTCAAAATTCTGGAACCAGATTTTCTAGTTTATTGTGATATTCCAAGAGGCTATCCCTCCTTGCTTAGTATTGACTACTTTTATTTCCTCTTCGGTTAAATTTTTTTTGGGGGGGAGGGGGATTAAAATTTTAGTTATTTTAGTAAAATCTGCAGAAGTGCAATGATAAAGAAAATCTGTAAACAGTTTTGAGGAAACAATTTTTTGCTTAAAAAAGGCCAAATTATGCCAGTAAAGTGTCAAAATGTTTTTTTAAAAAAATTGGAAAATAAAAATGTTTGAAATGAGATATGAAACAAAAATCTAATTTTGAGTTTTATGAAATTAAAAATTGTTTGTTATGCTCAACATTTTACGGATAAGAAATATATTATATAGTTCCTGAATTATGCATTCTTTAAATATTGGAGTTCGACTGGAAAATAACAAATTGCGTGACATTAAAATATCTATAAAATATTTCTAAATGATTAGGTTACTGGTTTTCTAGTTTGAGAACTGCAGAAATATTTAGAAATTATTAAACCAAATTTGAACAGAAAATATGGATTAGATTATAGTTTAAGAGGTTTTTCGTTAAAAAATTTTATCAAATATCGGAATTTGAGAAAATTGCATTAAAGATGTAAAACAACATTAAAATGTAAGTAAATGTAAAAACAAAAACCAAAGTAAATTCCTAAAAATAAATTTAGAAACAAAATTCTAAAGACTTTATAAAGAAACTTATTTAAACACTATAAAGATATTAAAATTTAAAAATTTCATAACTTCTCGACAAATCCCCTTTTAAACCTAGTCATCAATGTTGATTTTTAGATACTTTAAACATTTTAAAAGTTTTCAAAAATTATTTAGGGTAATTGTTTTAAATATCAATGATTATATGAAATGAAGATCGAGAAATGTCGTGAATCATTAAACAGCTAATATTTATTTTAAATGTTTTATTCCCTTCTTTATTCTTTATTAAAACTATATTCTACCATTGCACTTTATTCTCTATTGAAACTTTATTCTTACATTTCATTTTATTCTTTATTATTATAAGTATAGATTAAAACTGTATTTTCCCATTTCACTTCATTCTTTATTAAATTATTCTTCCATTTCAAAAACTACTACCGGTTCATTTAAATTAAGCATTAACTGCAGTATTTATTAAACTGTAAATATTTTCGTTAATTTGTTTCAAAATCTTAGAATGCAGTTAAAGTATTCAGCTACAGAAACTGAAATAGCTTAAAAACTGCATGCGGAATGAAACAAGAACTGTCATCATATTTTTATCATGCCAGGAGGGGGAAAAATTCAACTTAATGATCTACTTTTTTAAATACAGAATTGTATTTTTTTCCCCTACGCGCCTTTCAACGCTTTTTCTGTGTGTTGTTCATAAATACGAAGAAACATTCCAACATGCCTATCTTTCTCTCTCATGTTTTTAAAATAAGCTATGAACAAATGAATACTTTACAACGAAATCAGCTAACAAATTTTGTGACAGTCATTTATTGACTTACCTAGATACTTTCAACTAAAAATGTATAAATGGTATCAAATTCAATAAAGGTGTCTGTCGAATTTTTTAAAAAATTAGTAGCTGCAAAACTAACTCCAAAGTCCGTTCAGGGTTACGGGTTTCCTATTACTAGCAGAATATCAAATGTCTCACAGCACATACAGGGAGCATAATGTTTTATACGGTTTTTGAAGTCACAGACAACATTTTTTTTTTGTCCTGTGCAAGAATGATGTCCTTGTCTTGTTATTATTTATTTATTTTCCAGTTGTGTGCAATCTTTTTACCGCTGTTAATTTATGGGTAAGCTATCTGTCTTGCATATTTGACACAGCACATCTGGTTGTTTCAATACTTTTTTTATTCATTTAATGAAGGCTTATTTTTTTCCATCTTTGGATGGAGAGTGTAAAATTACCTCCAATGGAAGATATAATTTGCCTTTAGAAACCAAATATAGAAGGCGTTTTTTTATAATCTTAAACATCTCTGAGTTTATCTTTAGAACCTAATTTAATTTTAGGTTAATATCTGGTACGAAAAAAAGAAGAAATCGACCTCTACTCCATTTCGACTGATAATAGTTTTAAAAATAAAATAGTTAAGGAAAAAAACTTAAAGAGATTTGATCTTCTTGTTCAAAACATGTAGCATGATAATTATTTTTAGGTTCATTATTCTGTCTTTATTTTATATTTATAATTTATTTTTAATTATATAAAAGAGATAATATGTGTACAAGAAATATATTTAATATCTTTCTAAAGCACATAAAATGAATCGATGTAATTTAAACGAAGAAAAGTGCTGTTATAAAATATACTTAAAAATATAATTAAAAATTATTAAAATTAGACAAATAACTGTACTTCTTTATGAAAATATTGGCCTTCAAGATAATTGAATTACTGTTTTTAATTGAGGTTACACAAAATCATTTTGCTAATTCACAACGATTCGTGAAGACCACATTCATGACTATTTGAAGTACATCAGAGGTTTAAAAGTATTTTTAACCATAATATTTTTACATGGTTTTTAAATTTATAAAATAATTCTGATTAATTTCTAGTCTACAATTCATCTCACTTACGAAGAATTGAGATTAAATGTCCACATTTAGAAATATTTTAAAGATTTAAAAATAAAATATATCATGTTATAAGCGTTAAAAATATATTTTTAGAAACGTGATCTTAAATTATTAAAATGATTTTGATTTTAGATTTGAAATTAAAATCAAAAGCAAATTTTAAATTGCGTTGCCAAAGAGAGCATTACATTTTATTTTAAATATTTTAACTTATTATTAAACTCTAAAACTCATATTGAAAGATTTTACCTAATATACAAAAATCTGGAAAATAAGAAGAATTACTAAGAAGTTTAAGATATTTTATAAAAAACTTGTACGCATTTTATTGTAGGCAAAATGAAATTATGTGTAGAAGGCTTATTCAATTCACAAAAAGTTTTCTCCTTAATTTTCTACGTATTTTAATGTAAAATTTTTGTTTCAACAAATTACTAAATTTTAAATGAAATCTATGTATTATGCTTTTTAATTTTTTATTTGTATGTTTCTAATGTTTCCATTTGTACAAAAAAAAAAAGGAAAAATAAAGAGGACTAAAACATTTACAAAAATTATTTTTTTCTCTTTTGTGGAAAAAAACAGATAATTTTCTTCATTGCGAACGTGTTTATCATTTAAAAAACATTACTAAAAATTTGATATAAATTAAGTATTTAATAGTTCAATTTTCTCTGCAGATAAGACATCTCTGCATCTCATTTCATATTCAGACTAGAATTCTATAAAACTCAAAAAGTTTATTTTTTAATGGTAAGGCATGGTAACTGTGCGCATAAATAAAAAATACTTGAATAGTTAATGAATTGTATAAATTTAATATTTTTTTTATTTTCTTTAACAAATGTTTCATAAAGATATGTGAATATTAAAAACCATTCATTTATTTCAGAACCCATACTGATACAGTCTTACAACGCTGCAACAACTACCCCGAATCATCTTAATATAAGCCAGACGACCGACAACTCAAACAATCGAATCATCAGTCCGTCCATCCCCAACAACACTGCTGTCAAGTCCGAGACAACTTCCTCCGGCACCTCATCGCAGCCCACGCGGCAGAGGACACGCCGGAAGCCCCGTGTCCTCTTTTCCCAGGCCCAAGTCTATGAGCTGGAACGACGATTCAAACAGCAGCGCTATCTCTCTGCTCCAGAAAGAGAGCAACTTGCCAATGTCTTGAAACTGACTTCAACCCAAGTCAAGATCTGGTTTCAGAACAGAAGATATAAATGCAAACGTCAAAGGCAAGATAAAACTCTTGAACTGACTGCTGCGAATTTGCATCAAGCTAGAAGGGTAGCTGTACCGGTTTTGGTTCGTGATGGTAAACCATGTCCCTCAGCGTATTCATCTGTACCATCTGGTGGAAATCCAGGATACTATCCGTCCCCAACAGCAGCTACTGTACCCACTTCGGGTTCTTCCTATCCGACTGGTGTTGGACATTATTCCCATCCTCAAATGACCAGCGTGCAGCAAAACGGGGCAACGAACACTTCCGTGACCAGTGGTGGTAGTGTGTACAGCAATCTGCAACAATTGCATTCATCTCCTGGACTTGCTGGATGGTGAAATTGATGAAATGTCGCATTTTTTTACTTATGCTAGTAAATGTTATCAGCTTCGAAGCAAGTTCTGAAGCCATCGGATTACCTCATATGTTACTCTTAAGTAGCATTGCTTAAATAAAATATGACAACTAATAAATTATCGATTCTTAAACTGTTGTGATGATAAAAACAAACAGCAAAAATGTTTTAGAAAAAAAATATCATTCACAAAGAAAGAATTCCAAAGAACTTATTATATGAAATGACTTTGACTGTGATTGATTTAAATCAGGTACAGAACAATGATAGTGTGCTGGTCATAATATCATTGGATATCTTTATAACTCTGTCGTGTTCTTTGGATTTGGAACTGAGATTATAGAATAATGGAAAACAAATTTATATAGTATGAGTGTATCTGTTTAGTAGCAGAACATATCTTCATTTGTATTCAGTTCATTACATTTGAAGTACCGAAGTTTTTTTTAAAGCATTGATATCCAAAGAGACATATATGTGCCAAAGATATAGAATATAAGCCAAAGATAGAAAAACATTTATTTTTAGTTTTCAAATAACTTGCTACTAAAATGCAGTAGAAAATTAATTCTTCGATGAAAATGCTTTAACTATTCAGTGATTAAGAAAAAATAGTTTATTGTTGGAATATTTGAACGTTTACTTTTGTTTGTTTTGTTTTTAGTCAAGTATTTTTTTAAATAATATTTTTTCAAAAAATAACAATTGCTTGATTTTATTAAATATTTTAAATATTTAAAGCCCATTTTTTATTGTTTGTATATCAGCTTGTACCAAATACATTTTCCATTGTTTATTTATGAGCGTTATTAATATTTATTTCATTTTTAATTGTTTTTATAAAATTTTATTTTTTTCCTTTGCGTTATTTTATAATCAAACATCAAAATGAGTTTTTAAAGTTTATATTTTTAAAAAATCTTTATTACCTAGAAATTAAAATTTTTTTCTTTTGCTCTTCTTAATAATAGCATTGATACAATTGTTAATACTTTTTCTGAAAGTTTTCGTAGAGATTTTTATATGAAGTCTTAAAAACTCTGTTAGATTTTTTGTGAGGTGTTTTTTTAAATATCTAGAAGTTTTTGAAGAAAATTCGTGTGATTGAAAATTTTAAATATGTAAATTCAAAGGCTTGGATATTTTTTCAAATAAAAATTAAATTAAATGCAAAAAATATTGTTAAACATCAAATATATATATATTCTACCAAGTTCTTAATAATAAATAGCTTGTATGCAGAAAAAAAAAATGTATAAAAGTGTACAAAAATTTCCATAACTCTGAATGATTAGAACTTTTATGTTCTCGTCTATAAATGTAGTCAAAAGTATTAGTCATTATTCAAAAGATGTATTAGCATTTATTGCAT
This sequence comes from Argiope trifasciata, assembly GCA_026543055.1. Taxonomy (NCBI): domain Eukaryota; kingdom Metazoa; phylum Arthropoda; class Arachnida; order Araneae; family Araneidae; genus Argiope; species Argiope trifasciata. Next base: position 709,078 of record JAPMOQ010034295.1, read on the forward strand.
TAATTGTGTGTGAAGCGAATTCTTGTGCAATATTTCTGTAACATAATCTTTTTAGATAGTAGCTGTGCTACGTAGATTTTGTCTACCTTTGTCTTTAGTAATAAATAAAAAAATTAATTTTACCTTGGTTATTCCTATTCATGCGTTATTAATTTTTTTTCCTTTTTTCCAATTTAAGTAAATTTTTCAACGAGTTTTTGGACGATTTTGCCACGCTTGGTGAGAAATCATTTATAAATCTATTATATTACTTAACTAGAAACACCACTTAGTTCAAATTTGCAAGTTTTAAAAAAGTAAGAAGAACTGGAATTTTTCACAAATATAAACGAATATCACTGATTTTTAATAGCAGCGGATAAATTAATAATTAAAATAACATTGTTCAATCGATATTTGGAAAGCTCACATTGAACATAGAGATATAAGAACCATGAAAATCAGGTTAAAACTTCATTTAACTTTGTACTAGATAAGTTAAGGTAACATTGATGAGATCAATGAGACATTTAATATTAAGTAATTTAGTGATGCAATGTTATTTCGAGAGCCCATAAGGAAGAGTTACATCAAAAATATTTAGATTGAGTCAATGCAAAGGGATGGAATCAATTAAAATAATATTTTAGTCACATGGCTAACGTAATTAGGCATGTTATTTTTGTTGCATTCACGTGCTCGCTAAAATATTGTCTTGCCCTATGTTGACAATATATGACGTTAGTCATGTGGTTAATTTGAATGTGAAGAAATTATATAGCTGTCATTTTAGAATTTTTCATGATATGTTAGTAGTTTGTTAAATTAATGTCTCGCGTTTTCTCACAAAATGTATTAGCAATAGTTTCGCTAATGCAAATTGCTGAATGGATCCAAACTCAAATGGATACTGCGCATTTGATGCACATTGTATGATAACTCTAATAAGGAATAATTATTTTGTGCATTGATAAGGGAAAAAATCATTAAATTTACAGTTGTTAAGCTTATTTATTAATTTTTTCTTAATTTCAAAAAATAATATTTTTTGAAGCAACAGTATTTTTGAAAATAGCTTTATTGATTAAAATAACGCTCTTAATTATTTCTAAGCGACAACAATACAGCATCGATATGAGAATTCATTTTATCACAATTGCAAAAAGTGTAATATCTGGAAATATAAAAAGTCAACTATATGAAATGAAGCAATATTTTCAATTTTACAACAATATATTACTCAAAATTCAAAACGGGAATCATCGCCAAAACACAGAATTCGTAATAAAGCTATTTTTTCAAAACATTAAAGAAGAAATTTCTTGCATTGATGTGATCGAAAATCGTACAAGTAGTCTATTGCACAATGACTAGAATAGGCATAATTTTAAATAGCAAATTAGATATACTTAAATGAAGCATTTTAACACATTAAAGGCGGGGATCTTGATGAAAGTATACTAGGTAACTCGGATCAAATCGTAGTACGACGACTCTTGCCTTTAATGTGTTAAGAGTCGGAAATTTATAAATGGCACTTCTTCCCAATATCATATTCCATTCATAAATTCTGTTTAAAATATTTCATTGAAAATAGCAATATAATGTTAAAATACTTTTTTTAAAAATTAATGACTTGTTACAAATTGAATAAAAAAAAATATCTTCACCTTCAAGTCTATTATCAATTAAAAATTTACTTTTTTAAAATTAGAAATTAAGGACTAAAAATTAATTTGCAATTCCTAACTGGCTATCCTATATAATAAATAAATTATTAAAATAATTTTTAATTGAATTTTTTTCGTGGAAGTGTATATAGAAGCAAAAATATTCCTAGTCATCTTATTGTCACTTCAATAAGCAATATTTCATTGCTTTTGTGTATAGATTGAAATGAGTTTCAATCTATATACATTAAAATTGATTTGAAAGCTACTACTGTTGAAGTTTAACTCATGGGAACTTTTTTATGAGAAAAATAGATGTGCATCACTTAAAGTACGTTAATATATTAGTCTTTTCGCAGCACAAGAGTCATTTTCAGGAGATTCTTTTTGGAAAAACGGATTGTAGTATCCTCATGAATTTCAAGTAGTATCTCATGATTTTAGTAATGTGATTTATTAACTTTTGGTTTCTCATTATTAATAATCAGAAAGTGAAGAACATTACTAAGATTAGAAGCATGGTGTTGGAAAAATAAATAAAAGCGTAAAATTTTATAAGTGATATTTAAAATTGATTTTTTTTAACAAACGCAAAGTGAGCTCAAAATCTTTCACATATAAATTTCCTAACAATAAATTGAACAACCCGTAAAAAGAAATTGATAACTACGCCTGTTCTCGACCTCTTTGGCATTTAAAGGTCTAATTTTGCCTATCAATTTTAAAGGAATCGTTTCCAATATCTTTTTGCTGAATTATGTCTCCTTATCAACCTATATCGAAATTTGAAATAATATTGATTATATGTTCGAAATTTCATATGCGTTGATAGGAAATTATATTCAACCTTGATTCACGTATGTGTTATTCATCACGCTATGTATTACATGTAGATATAACTGCGTATTATTATTGCAAAATAATATTTCTTTCTCAAAATTGTTTTTTGCATTTATATTGTTAGTTTTTAAAATGCAAAAGAGAATTTCAACGAGTCTTTAAAAAAACAGCTTTGAAAGAAATATTACGAAAGATTAACAAAAATAGAAATCTTACGTTAATTTCAAGAAAAATTACAACACAAATAAATAATAAATCAAATGTTATCCTGAGCATTTCAACGAAATAATACCCAAACTTAACTTCAGAAATAAAGAAAAATCATAAAATAACTTTGCTTAAAAAATCGTAAACAAAATATAAAATGACAAATATTAAAATAAAGGTATAAAATTATAAATATTAAATGCAAAATTATAAATATTAAGTACAATACATTGCCTTGTGATAACGAGCAAAAATCTTATAAGTCATTTTAAGGAGGATGAAAAAGATAATTAGAATTGAGTTACAGTAGGCACTGCAAACATTAAGTGGAGTGCAAAGAGAGAGAAAATTGAAATAGAGAAAATAAAACAGTAGCAATTAGAGGAAGAAACAAGTAATATAAAAAAAATTTAAGTCCATTCCTACTTAGGTCAACAAAGAAATTTTTTATTTTAGTTACTTTTTATTAATTTATTACAATAAATATAAGTATGCATATACATGTGACAGAATCGCAACATTAAGAGGTAAAATAAAAAGCGAATTTCCTTTTAACTTACTATTTTTCTTTCCATATATGCTGTTGGACTATAGTTTTTGTTTGTTATTGTTTATTCGCTTTCAGTTTTTTTTTTCTTTCGTTTATTAATGAAGCTGATGGTGGTCTATAATTTCTAATCGCAAAAGTTGAACTCGCATTCTTTACTTTCACGTAAAAAATACTAAAATCCTTGCATTTTATCAATTGAGCTACTGCCTGCAGGTTTCTTACTACAAACTGCTAAAACTCTATTTATAATATTAAAAGATAAATTAAATTAAATTAATGAATTAGTATTTGAAAAAACTGTATTAACATCAAGTTCATTCACTACAAGTTTAAAAAATGTATTTGAACTTGAGTGGATAAATAAAAAGTATTTTATTAACGATTGAAAATTTGAACAAGATAAATAAATAAATATTCAGAGAGTGTGAAATAATTGTAGAAATTGGAAAAAGAAAGTAGAAATTCATATAAACCAGAATTAATGAAACAAATAATTCAAAAATTGAAGAATGTTTTTGAAATATTACATTTTTTAAAATTTTATATTGTCTTTTTTATCTAATAAAACATATCATTGATTTTGAAATGATTGGCTACGCGATTACTGCAAAAAAAATTGTGGTTTTCGATTTTATCTAATGCAACATACAATATTTCTCATTTTTCTTGATTTACCAATGGATTTTATGATTATTAAATACTTTTGCCGGTCTTCATCAGATAATAATAAGAATCAATAATGCAGTTTTCATTGCTCTTTTTTCACCAAATAAGTACAAAATTTCATTCACATCAACAATTTTGGATCAGGATTTCATTTACAATGAACTTTGCATTAGTCAGCTGTCATATTTAGATACATGCACATTGAAAAACCAGAAGAGAGTCAATTCAATGAATTCAAGGATTACATCTAAAATTCAATATAGATCTATAATCATCTTAAGTACTTATCCGTTAATTCACCAAAGATCGTCGCCAAGCTAAAATATTAGTCATCAGTTGTAACCAAGTGTTATACGATCAATAATATTGGAAACAATGCATCAGTTTAGCATAAATCATTGTCAAATGCTGTGGTCAGACCTTGCTGCTGCTGTTTCTTGTATACAGCCGACCAACCCGCCACCACTGAACGTAGCGGTATCTACAGGATTTCTTAATGCTGGTGACCCACTAACGGAAAAAATACGTTCTGCTGATATCAGAAAATTTCATTCATCCCGTTCGCATCATCCAGTTATCTCATTCACATTTACAATAAAAGGATAGACAAATAGTGGAGTATTTAACAAAGAGACAGAGAGAAATTGATCTCCTGCGTGTCCTGTCGACTAAATATAAATATATTAACACCCCTTTTTGAAGTCAAACATTGTAAACTGACGAAGAAAGGATGCCGTGCCCCGAGCATAATTCATTTTTGATAAGTCACTAATGCAATAAGAATGAAATAATCCTATTTTACCCTGAACGTCACTTATTCTTGTTATATCTCTACAAACAGACTTTGATGGTTTCTCTCAAATCCTTTACACAAATCGACAATTTAAATATAAAGACTGTTGTTGTCGTATCTTATGTCACTTATCATAGACAAACCGATTTTAAGCCCAGAGAGCGTCTCTGTTTTCAGTAGCGACATCTAGGGTCAATAGTACCTCCTACTTACTCATGTGTACATTCGTTTTCACATAACTTTTTTACTGGCGGGCACATTCACACACCTCAGAGATAAAAAACAGATGAAGAATGTCCATGTCCAAACCGAGGCGTCCAGATCACGGGGAAAATGAGCCACCTCTTTCCAAGAATGCAGACATTATAAAGACTAATGATTATAAATTGCGTTTATTAATTTGGTTTTTAATTTCCAATTATCTTTATCACATAAGAACAGATAGAAATCCTCTTTTCAGACTGGAGGGCATATAAAACATAAAGTTTCTTTTCATAAAGATTCATTGTTGGTTTTTAATCAATCATGGTTATTTTTTATTTCAGTATCATCCATTTGTTTATTTCATATTCTAATTAAAAAATAAAAATGGTTCATTGTTTTTGGAAAAAAACCACAGAGGGATGCTGAAGTAAAGTATCTGCAGTAGATAGCCCCCTTTCCCTCGAAAATCACTCTTTCACACAATAACATCCTTATTCAGCATAAAAGGATTTACACTTTCCGCTTTCACATAAATTAAAAACGAAACACAATAACTCCCCCGCTATCAGAGCTCTAAGCGAGCAGTGAAAGACCCACAGAGAGCCAGATAATGAATAAAAGCTTGGGGTGAGAAAGGAGAAAAAAACTTCTCCCATAGAGCAGTGATAGTCGAATAACATGTTGTGTTTAGTTAGAGGATCTGTCCGGGTTGGCGCCTGCTCAGAAGGGTGGAGGTGCATGCATTGTGCCCAATCTAAACAATAGATAACTTGTGCATCGAAAATCACTCTGGTTGGGCATGGGCCACTTCTAGTGGATTAATCTTTTTTATCTGAAATTTTTTTTTACACAGAATACACTGGACAATCGTGGAATTTGTGCAGTATCCCTTTTTGCAGCAAAAGGCATAAAATTATTTTAAATATCTTTGCAAGTTGTTGCCCTCATTTTTCAATCTTATTAAATCAGAGAGGTTAATAAACTTGTTGTATTAAATTACTTTTTTGGATATTTTGATATTAGCTGCTGGTTACTAATAATATTAAATAGGAATTCGGAAATAATATTGTCACTGAAGAGAAAATTTTATTAAAATCATTTTATGAATCAGCAGTTAATTCAATATAAAGTACAAAATACCTGACAATTTTTGCAATAACGTAAAGGTAAGCGTCTAAACATGAAAATTCTCTCTACAGCATTATTTCCTAAAAGTATATAATTTTTTTTAAAAAAAAGATAGCATTTTCTTTAATAATTTAAGCCACTTTAGTATACAGCAAAATAATAAAGAAGAAAAATTATTTACATTTTTTATCTTTTCATAATGTAATACACTTGATAATACATTGGTAATAATTGCAATACACTTGGATTGTCCCAAATAGCTATCATATACATTTTAACACATTCAATGTCGTGGAAATCACCGGGGCCGACTTTTGACTTGGTTATAACGTCGGGGAGGGCCACAGATGACTGGGGCCCCGGTATTTTTAAAAATGCATAATTTCAATTTTTATTAGTATTTATAAATTTTTCATTATCACCATCGTTACAATAACTATTTGAAGAAAGTACTGCAGTATTAAATATAAAATCTTGACATATAATTTGGGGATTTCTATCAAACTTTGGCTGAATTCTGTTTATAATAAGTACGTCTGTTCGGCTGTCTTAATATTATAAAACAAAAAGCTCTAGATAAATAAAATACGGCACACATATTTAAAAATAATAAATAGATGTGCATCAAATTTGGATCCGAATCCAACATAGTGTTGACCACCTGTTGGTTAGTAATTTCACAGATGTATAAACGTGATAAGTAAAAAATTATGATTCGATTGTGCGAAAAGATGAGCAATTTTGTGACTAGGACTACAGCTCTGGGTCGAATTTGGTTCCACACTGAGCCATAACAAAATATTCTTTCGGTTTTGCTATTTTTGTGTTTGCCGCATCGTAGCAATTAAAAGCTAATGATCACTCTAGTAAGGTTTTCATTACTATTGTTCGACACTGGTACGCAATTTATATTACAAAAAAATGCATTTATTAGAGAATAATCGAGAAAGTTATAAAAAAAAAACTTTTGCATCAGTAAATGATTGAAATCCGAATAAACTTTTCTGAAACACACTGCAGTTGGTCTTAAAATTGAAGGCGTTATATAAACAAGGTACAAAAATGCATTATTTGAGAGATTTATTGGAAAGAAAACAACATCCACCTGCAGCCCTCTTAGAAATAACAAAAAGAAAACAATTCTTGCTATTTCTCGAAAGTGTTTCTGAATTTTGCGCAAAGTGGCAGGGATCATGCTATACCAGGTATCGAATGTCTCTGCGCATTTAGTCTTCGGTATGCAATTGAGAGGGATCGAACTTTTAAAATATGCGGTTGCACTTAAGAGAGTCCACGCGACTGCACTCGATCAAAAGGAACATTATACCGCCATTACGGTCCATTATAAGTTTAAAGAGCAAACTTTGTAAAAAGCCATAACATCCATTCTTAGCTCACGATCCTGATCCGCGACATCCGAAACCAGTTTAAACAAAAGCTATTGATTGGCATTCAGCTCGCTGCGAGGTGAGATTTCTTTTTCTATAATAAACGCAGCAATAAAAAAAACGAAGTGAACAGGAAGAGAATGGAATAGTCTGTATTGGCAAACGGTTCAAATGGCGGGAAGGTTTTGTTTGACAGTGGTTCTTTTTTTTTTCCCTTCCTTTTTTGTTTTAATTTCGGTTAGACTTGCTTCCAGACGCCGTAATGCGTTTTGTATCCGGAATTCTCTCGTTAACATGATTCCTCTATTATGTTTAGACTATCACATTGTAATAATAAAAGGAAGCATCTTTTTAAAGCAAAATTTTAAAGCTTGAATTTTTAAATTTTTTTATGAGGCGTATAATGGCAGCTTTATTAATTAATTTATTTATTATAATTATACTTATCTATTTTGCGTATTTTTATATTTTTGGCCTTTTTACTCTCGAGAAGCCATTGATTTTGACGTAATATGTGAGAATTTTAATAACTGTATCATTACTTATCATTAATTGTAACTGGGCATGATTAATTAATTACAAAAAAATGTAAAAATACCACACTGAAATCAAAAATCAAGCTTTTGAAACTATTGTTCACCGATGTTATATAGTTAATACACAATTTCTAGTTTTGTTTATTATGCTACGGATCACATAATTTTTATGAGTGAGATTTTTTATTCCCATCTTTGTGGTGTGAGAAAATAAAAATAAGAGCATTTGTAGTATTGACGACCTTGTCTAAAGGCCACAGTATGCTGTGGAATCTTACCTTCAATATACGGGAGGTTAATCTCACGTATACTCTAGGAATCAAACTAATTTTATCTTTATTGAGCTACTTACTCTCGCTAGTCAGCAAGAGATTTTTGAAGAGAAATGATGATGATGTTTTGTCCGCGTTACCAAGGAAAGAGAGTGCAGTAGTTTTTGAGGGTAAAGGACAGAAGTCTGAGTACTAACTCAGATGAAGTTGTCCCTCACGCATTCGTTTGCACAACCATTTTTTATAGGGGGCCTCTTTCACCCATCTCACTGATAGCTCACAGGGTGGAGAACAACCATGCCCGAACCACGACTTAAACCCTGGACGCCCATTGAAGAAAAATCAAAGATAAAAGAGAATTTAAGTGTTTAAATTTAACGTAAAAATCGGAAAAACTGTGTAATCCTTTCAAGAATTTCTAAAAACATGCAAAAAAATTCAGAAATTTTTCGGATTAATTTTTACGTGCAGAAAATTTTAACGAATTAGTCAGTCGTTTTGACTGAAGCTATTTTTCAAAAATAATTACATCTCATAATTTTAAAAAATTGGGGGGGGGAAAGCAAATGTAAGAAAACTGAAAAGTATATCTTAGCAATTAATAAATCAGCAATGATGATGACGATGAATTTTTTTAAAGAAAAATATGCAGCTCTATAATATAAGCAAGAAAAACTAAATGGATTAAAATAGCAATAAGATTGTTAAAAAAATGCTTAGAAAATTATAAAATGATGAGAGCATAAGACTTTTTGAAGAAGCAATTGGGATACCTTCTCATGGTCTATTTTTCCTACATCTTCCCTTTTTATTTGGGATTCTACACAGATTTTTCAAAAGAAATGTCGACAAAATTAGACTGCTTCCTTAAAATTATGACGTTCCTTTTTTAAAAAACTAATCGATTTAATTTCGCATCTAAATATAAACATTTTAACTCAACATAAACATCTGTGCAAGAATAATTATTTATCTTAGTGATTTTGTGAAAATGCATTTTTTTTTTGTTTCTTTAATTAATAATGACTCATGATTGTGCAGCATTTGTTTTGGGCAGAATATTATTTAAACTGATACTTGGTTTTTATAAAAATTGTAAAAAATAAAATGATACAGCACTATAAGTAAACAGGCATTTAAAAAAAATACTATTAGCCAAAAAATTATAATATTACTCCTTTATGAGATAGAAATGAAATTGCAGAACCACATTGATTCCCGTTCCTAGTCAAACAGATATAACACCACTTCATGACTCGAACATTCAGAAATCGTTCTTCAAATATTTATCACCTGATTAATTACACTTGACAGTGTACTAATATCGCTCTATTATTTTAAAATTCATAAAATTTGTATTTTTTACAAAATTATTTATTTTACAAGCTGGATAATGCATCCTTTAATCGAACTATCATCGCCCTCTTGGTGCAGCAATAGTAAGCAATGGCCTGATTAAAAATACATTACTGATCTCCTTAAACTAATTTTACTTAGAAACTTGGAAAAATTGCACATAATTTTGGACCATAATTCCACTTTATGCAAGTCTACTACTAAACAAATCTACTATTGTAAAGATTTGTGTAACTCTATCTATTTTAACAATTCATTCTTCTTGGGAGTTTCTACTTTAAAAAGCCGAGCTGACGAATGGTGAGAAATATCGTTGCAGGCTTCAAGAGGTTTATGAGGACCAATCATTCTATTGTAAATTCTAAGGATGACCTTTTGGAATTATTATGTTAGCTTAGCTTAGAACTATTGTGTTAATTTGCTTCCTTTACCTCAAATTAAATTTAAATAAAATATTTTAAAATTATTTTTGCTGGTGAATATTGAAGAACATGCAAACATTTTTTGTGATCCCCAAAAATATTATAAATAACCCTTGGTGACTTACACAATAAGGAACCCTATGACAAAACGGTGATAAATATCACGGCAAATTTCGAGGGTTCTTACGGAAATCTGCCATCCCAGGAAGACCCTGACAACAACTCGCAATCACCGTGACAACTTGCCGCCTTTATTCCAAATCGCACACGCGGGTGGCTTTAATGGCTGGCACGCGACCAAACGGTTTGTCGCGGGCCACCCCACTTGAAAAACCAATTGACTCAAAAATAGAGAACGCGCGAAAGAACCACCCGATGAGGTAAATATCCCGCCCCACCACCGTCCACCCCCGGTTCCTAGCCTTGAAAAATCGGTCCAGTTTATGAACTGATAAGGCGTCTGCGTTATAAGATTTTTCTCTGCGGAAACAAAGACCGTCTTGTGTTTCCGCCCAAGTACCGTGTCTTTTATAGTCGTCCCTGCGAGAAAACAATGTTCGAGTCATGACGACGTTGTTGGTCAAGTCGAAGGCTCTGGCGGTGTGTAATCTAAGGCCTTAGTGAAGTTCTTTATTCTTCCTTCGACAACTAATGTCTTGTTTAAGGGCGCGTTTTCGGGATTTTTCGGCTCTGACGTAATAAAGATATCGTGTCGTTAACCCCGTTGTATTATATTATAAAACGGTAGTTATTAAAAACCGGTGCAAATGCAAAGAATGTGTATATGTGCTCCTGGCTAATGGGACCCCACAAAAGATTCTTGTGATGAAATCTCTCTATTAAGTGAGCGGTGATTAATATCGGGATGGATTAAGTTTCCCGAAACACGGAATTATCCGTAACAAAGGCAGCGGTTTTTTAGTCATAAGCACATTGTTTTCGGTAATTTATTTAAAATGTCAAAAAAAGAATAGTTTCCTTATTTCTGTGAAATTATGAATTCGTGAACTTTTGTTTTACAAAACGTGTTTAGATGTTCGTGAACAATGATAAGATGAATATCGGTTTACAAAATATTTGAGGAAATAGAAAAGTAAATTGTTTGATATTTCGTATGAGAAATCGAGGTGAGATGAATTGGTAT
>JAPMOQ010034295.1:730232-787345 GCA_026543055.1 Argiope trifasciata
CGTCTAAATAAACTTTCAAAAAAATTGGAAGAAAAAGGTTTAAATTTACACTCAAAGGCGCCAATTAGTTTATAATAAAGTTAAGTTTTTGTTTACAATCTATCATTTTCTGCATAAACACAGGCGCGAAAATAAACTGAAAACAACGATTTCTTTCGCGATCTCTCCTTTATTTTTTTATTCACTCCGATACATACAGGATATCTTTCTTAAAAGCGTCTCTCGGCACATATTCAAAGACTAAAGAAATGTTATTATTAAAAGAAACCTGCTTTGTCTTTGCTATCAAAAACGCAAAGCATAATGAAAAAAGGGAGAAAAGAAAATATTTCTTGCAAAAAAAAGTTAATATCCATTACATACAACTAATCATTGTAGAAAACTGCTTCACAGAAAATCGTCTTTTATACCATCAAAAAATGTGATATTGATATGCCGCAAGACAAAAGAAAGCAAAAAGGAAAACAGAACATTATATGAAAAGAAAAAAAGCAGAAATAATCAGAAATTCTTATTTTACGGCCATAAACGGTATAATCCGTTTCAGGCAGTCGGCCACACCACAATGCGGCGTTCATGCGATTAAAGACGCGTGACGTAATTTTGTATTATTTTTTCCCCTTGTAAACTTTTTTTTCTAGAGGAATGGCTCTTCGTAGTTTTTGAAGGCCACTTTGTTGGAGGTTAGGTGAATGGTTGCCGAAATCTTTATCAGTTTACGAAATTACACGGCAGATTATTTCGCCGCCAAAATTGTCAAAATAGAGCGGCTGCAGAGATTGTATCCAATTGCGAAGTGACATTTGTGACAAAGATTATTAAACCGTAGACACTAACAAGATAACATAAAGGAATCCACCATCTCCACTATTTCAAATTTATAGGGGAACGCAAGAAGTATGTTTTTCTACAATATTTCCAACAACGTAAATTAATGCTTTTAAATCATTAAAAGAGATTGAACATGAGGTAAAAATATCTGTATAATTATTTTGGAACCTACAAAATGCCAGAGAAAATATTGTCCTTACGTGTAGATGGCCAATTCACAAATTGAGTCCGGGTTTACAAAGGATAAATTTGTCTCTGGGTTTATAAATATCCTTTTTAACTTGCCACGTAACATATTTTTATGAAATCTACGATAAAGAAATACAACTGTAAATCTTTATTGGATTTTCTGTTAAGTGAGAAAAGTTACATTAAGGGAAGTTACATTTGTACAAGCACTTCGTTCGCTGTAGTTGCCACTCATTTAATCTCTCACTCATTTACTCATGTAACTCATTTTAGAAGTCTTGCTTATTGTTTAATATGTGCTGATGGAACTTCCTGGTGTGTGCGGGATGGTTTCAAAATGTTTTCCTTATTTTACGTAAATACAGACATTTTTTTTTTTCTTATTATTTCTCATAGACGGTCACATACTCTTTTTTATTTCGCATGGAAGCTCATATAGTTTAATTCTTGATTTCTCATAAATAGTCACATAGTTTTTATTCCTGAGTTCACATTAAAAAGTTGCTTAGTTTTTTTCTGATTTCAAGTAAATAGTTACATAGATTTTTTCCTGATTTACATATTTTTTCTCTGACTTCACATGGATAGTCACGTAGTCTTTTCTTGATTTCGCATGAATGGTCATATAATCTCTACTAAAAAATTTACTGTAAAAATCATTTATAAATTGGCGTATGATATACCATAAAAGTTTTTTTTTAATAAGATCACTTACGTCCGTAAATTTCAATACCACAACTCTTGGTAGATAGATGGATGGATAGTGGTATTTAATGGTGCAAGAGCCATATTTGACCATACTGCGCCAGTCATATGGTTTGTATTTGTCTGGGGTTTTGGGCGAAAGAGCCCAAAGTCATATGTTTTATGTAAAAATCTGTAAAATTAGAAATTGATGAATAAGATTTCAAATCCATGTATCCGAATATTGTAAGAAATTGGCAACAAGTAGGAATTTTAAATGAACTGATAAAAACCAATGGCTTTTAAAAATTTAAAAAGATTTTTGTGTGGACGTCCACACACCAGCATTTGCATGTCCACTTTTGATGCATTGAAAAATCGTAAGCCATGACGATCAAAATTAGGACACTCAATTAAAAGATGAAAAACTGTTAAAATAGCTTGGCATCTAGAGCAGAAAGGAGCTATATCACCGAATAAAAGATGTTTATGAGTGAAACGAGTGTGACCAATGCGGAGTCCAGACAATTTGACGTCTAACTCTCGCACTGGTAAACAAGGCCAGGATGAAATGATAGGTTTTATACTATGAAGTTTATTATTAATACTATTATTCCACGATTCCTGCCAGCGGGAATATAGACGATGTTGAAAAATATTTTTGGCATCACAGAGTGGAATGTCTCGCTGTAAAAGCAAAGATGCACTGTTTGCTGTATTATCCGCCAGCTCATTACCATTGATTCCAACATAACTCGGAATCCAGCAAAATATTATCCTATACTCCCAGTTTTTTAAAGTTCGTAGAAGGTCAAAGTTTTCCACGGCAACCGGGTGAATCTGATTATTACAATTGGAAAAATTTTTCAATGAACTCATACTATCAGCATAGATACAAAATTCACGTTCAGAAGAGACTGAAGATAGATAGAAGAATTGTAGATAGATAGATTGATTTGTAGATAGATTAGACTTGGTAGATAGAAGAATGGCAAGACGATGCTTCGAGAGAAAAAAAAATAGAATAGTGGCGAATAAATGTTGCAAACTTGCTCATAAAATAAATATGACTGGCTAAATTTTTGTACTTTTTTTCAAACGTTTTTCTTAATTACATAATTTTTTACAAATATGTTTTGAAATAATAAACTGAACTAGAGTTTGAAGTCCCTATAGAGTCATTAGAAGACGTTGACATGATATACGAAGGCAAATATCTATTCTTTAGGAAAATTTGAATTTTAAAAATGTAGAGCTCAATGATTTTTTGTATATTTTAACAAGTTTTAATTATAGTATGATTTATGTATTGAAAGCATTTAGTAATTTTAAAATGTTAATTCTGTAGCCTGGGCTTATCTACGAATTAAACGAAACTGATATCGAATTCGGCATTCATTGACTTCTTTATTAGCATTTATTCTATGAGAAAGATGTTTAAAAATTTTAATTATATTCTTAGCTAAAAATTAATGGAGACGTAATTGCACTATATGTACATTTTTGGAGCAAATTATCTTCTAGATATTAATTTTATGTATGCAAATTATCTTCTAGATATTAATATGTTCCTTTATAATTCAAATAGCTAGTTTTTCAGTGATATTAATTCTATTTTGTACAAATTACCTCTAATGTCAATAATTTTTTTAATATTTTTTTACATATATATAATTTACAAATTTGGTTTTTTATTTTTTTAGTTATTATTCTTTGCTACAATATTAAAATTATACTTTTGTGTGCATATTACTGCTGCTTTAAGAAATTGGAGTATCAAAATTATAATGCTAACTTGCCTTTCAAACTAGAGGCTCGTATCTTCTTTGGACGTCTCCTTCATCCTTTTGATAAAGTATTTCAAAAACTTTTATTGACATTTCATGATTATTTTACTATACAACAAATAACAGTTCACGAACTTTTTAAAACATTAAATAAAAGCTACAGTTTGTAAAGAGTGAAATATACTTTAATATGATAGGATATTGTGCAATTCTGACATAAAATTATGATAAAGAAAATGTTTCGTGGGATTAAAATTTCTTAGAACATTTTCGATATCTTAAAGTAATGAAATACTTTTAAAAATTTACATTTGGCCAAAGAACGAATAAAAACTAATTCAAAAGCTATATATAATTTCATCATTTAAAGAATCAATCAAATTATCATATCATGATTTCCTTTCAATGCCCGCAGGAGAGGAATAAACCTTACTGAGATTCTTAGACAAATCAAGATATTGGGTAAGCTTTTTCCTTTTAAGAAATAGATGATTTTTATTGGTTTTGATATAACATTTATATTAAAAAAATTAAGTAAAAAACATTATGAAAATGACAAAAAATATTGCAAATCATTTTCAAGAAAATTGGTTTCAGCATATTGAGCTTACAAAAACTTGCAGTTAAAAATGTGCATAGTTATAAAATAGGCAGTTAAACATGATTTTTTTTTTCGAAAAACCCAAAATCTTTAATGTATTTTAGCTTACTCAAATTAAAATTTTTTCAGGGTTATGAACTCGATATACACTGATCTAGAAATTTTATTTTAGTTACATGGTACTAAAATTTAAATTCTATTTGACGCTTTGAATACCTGGCCCCCTTAAATCAAATGAAAACACAAAATTAGATTAATCCGCAAGTTTGCGCCTAATTTGCTTATTTTTCCTATTTAATGAAGTTGCCTTAAACGCATAGAATGAAAAGTTTTTTTATTGGAATTTTACATATTAATGGGAGGAAATTACATTAAGGCACTGAGAAAAAATTGTATTTGAAAAAAAAAATTTTGGAGATAGAATAATCAAAAGTATCAAAATTATTTAATTTATTATTCAGTTTTCTGGTTAGGTATATAACAATACTTTTAAGTTATTGCCATTTTAGTTTTAAAATAAATTTACAATCATGATACAGAAATATTTTGCAAGAGAGAAAATATTGAAAGGAAAAGCGGAAACAACTTTAAAAGTTGTTTTATTAAATAATCATAAAAATTGTATATTTCTTTGTAAATCCGATAGTATAAAACTAACGTTTAATCCTTACTTAAATATTTCAATATTTAAAGACTTTTAGTGCATTTTGTTAAAAGTTTATATTTGTTTCAATTAATTAATATACTTATAAGAAATTTAAACATGTAATTTATAAAACAAGAAATGAGAAAAGTTGTCGTAGTGGTAAACAAGGATTTATAAAAATGGTTAACAAAAACAAATTTCGACCGCAATTACAAAACTCTATAATTATTTCCTTAAAATTATTATGTTAAATTAAAAGAAAAAACAGAATTAATCATCTTTTCAATTGTTTCTAAATTTCTCATGACAAATAAATCCCTTTATTAAGATGAAGATTTTTCTAAATTCATCAATAAATAGTCTTTATTCAAAAAATGAGCACGATATTTTCAAGAATACGCACTGAAGATTTCGAGTTAAAAAAATATAGTAATTCATATTTCAAATTAAATATTTGTATTGATTCAAAATTATGTATTTTTTCTTTGCTTAAAATTTTACATTTGCAATTTAATTTTCTTACTTTTTCTTTTGTAAATTTTGTTAGAAAAGATACATTTTCAACTTTTGCAAGTTATTTGAACACTCCATGGAGTTAAAGCAATACTGATTCGTACAGTACCGAAATTTGGTTCGAATTCTGCTAGAACAAGAATGTTTATGCTTGTGGGTGGTGCTCTACAGTTTTTGGGTGGTCTTAGGGAAGCCAAAAGTCAGCGGCGACTACAAGTCCCTGTTTAAAAATTTGTTAGTCTGAAGACTAGCAAATATTAAGCTTAATGGGGCTTTTATCTTAACAGAAGGCAAAGAACTTTTATAGAAAAGTGATAGTAGGCGATTACAAATAACATTTCACGCACAGAAAGGGGAGATAGATGATAATCGAATCTATGCTGAGGGGGAAAACGCATTATCGAGATTTCAGTCCCTTCCTATTGAAGAGAGGGGAAGGGATCACTTCTCTTTCTTTTCGTAAAGTATTTCTCTCTTAATCTCAAACATGTAGGTAAATAAACAGCGAAAGTAATAATAAAAGATCCACAATAAATTAGAATAATTTACATAATAAATTTCAGCATGATAAATAAGATTTTCTCAGACGGTTTTGTTAATTAATTTCCAAGATAAACCTTATAGTATTCACTCATGTATATTGATAACATTAACTAAAAATATTCGCATGAATTTTAGAAATTGGTGATGAAATATATCGATTAATATTCGGTTTAAAACAGTTTCATTTATTCATTAATTATTTTTTTAAACTTTAAATTATAATATAATGAGTGTTTTACTACAAAAGCTAATTTCTATATAAGCAAAAAAAAAAAAAAAAAAACTGTTTTTCCTTTTTTTTTTAATACCTAAAAAATATTCATTTTCAAAAAAATAAAAAATTCATGAAATAATTTTTTTTTTGCAAAAAAAGAGGGGCATGTTTTTTTTCTTTCTTTTTTTTTCTCTTTTTTTAGTAAGAAAAATATTCATATTCAAAACTGAAGAAAACGATCTTTTATTTAAACTTCATCAAGACGAGAACATCTTCTAGTTAATTAAGTTGAAAATAAGATTTTAACGTTGTCCAATAATAACTTTAAAATTACTATCACAAAAAAAAAAAAAAAAAAAAAAAAATTTTACAACGTTTTAAAATTTAAAAAAACTGTTTTTCTAAATTTAGTTACCGTGAACCCTCTTCCCAAGTTTTTGAAAAATTTTAATAAGAACTCAAATTAAATTTTTAATAATAATTGGTTGCAATAAAACTCAGGTTTTTTATCATTGGTTTATGACATTTTCAGATTGAGGGATTCTCTTCCATTATTGAAAATTAAAGAAGAAAGATTCAGTTACGTATCTATGTAGTTTATATATGGAATTAGAAAATGGTATTAAGTTTCAGAGACCCCCTCCCCTCCTCGAAGAGAAGAGATGTTTCCGGTAAGATGCTTGGATCTCACCACGCTAGAAGGTACATAAATAAATAAGGGATCTGGCTTCTCCCAACAATGACTGGACGTACTTCCTTCGAGAAAGGTTGTACCGTGGTCGGTAATAGTCCTTAGAACTCAACCACGGTTCCCACCAATGTTGCTGTTGCAACAATCCGGTTATTTAGTTTTCTTTATTCGAGTACCTTCGGGCGGATCGGAGAGTCAGTGATTTGCATGTTGCAGAGAAAAATTAGGCATAATGAGTTCACTTACAATTTCATTTATGTACTCTTACAGCTATATTTCTAATAGCGCTATGATTTTAAGAGATTGACTACATTAGACTAATTTCTTTGCACACAAAAAAGAGCAGCAAGACAGCTTTATACACAACAAAGAATACTAGCAGTATTCATAGGGAACCAGCTGAACACTAAATATAAGATACAAATTTTTAAAAAGACATGTTTTGACACAGTAAAATATAAATAAATAATTTTCTAGAAAATAAATTTAACCTACAAATTTATAAAGACAAAAAAAATCTGTTGTTTATTATATGAGTATATGTATAGTCTACTAACTATAACTAAAATATGCTCAAGAGTATTTTTGCATTGATATATATATTTTAATGTCATTTTTGTGGGCTTACCATGGACTTCGATTACCAGTGACTGTCATGCCATTCAACTAAGTGGTTATTCGGTAACAGTATATTTCAAAATACAATAATTGGTTAACTGTTTGTCAAATTATTTGCGTTATCCCCATCAAAATCAAAATTTACTGGAAAGATTTCGACCTTGAGCACCACCCTGATGGCAAGTAAGGATCTCAGATTCTATGCACAAAAACCAGGATGAGAAAAAGATCCACACAATCTGGATTTAAAATTTCAAACAAGAAATTTCAAGCAACAGAAGACTTCTAAAAACAACTTCACATATTTGATATCCAGGATGCAGGAAAACCATCAACCAGACTTGTGAGGAATTTATCAACAAGTCTTACATGATAACACCATGGAAAAGTGATACATACATGTCGGAGATACATTCAAATATATTTCAAAGCATTTTGATATTTATTTGCTCTTATATGTTAGCAGGAAATTCAAAACCACTCTTTTTGTCCCCATTGTATTTGCTTATGTTTCTTATACCTTTGCTCTATAAGTATTGACAATTCATAAGTATGACATTACTCATTGAACAAATAGGGGAAACCGAGACAAAGTGATGCTGTTAATAGGTTACCAGCTTTAATAAATCCAATCTTTGAAGAAAATTGTTTTTAGTAAATTTAAAAGGAAACATTAAAAGAAAAAAATATATTTTTATCAGTTGTTTCTCTGAGCATATTTATCCTACCCTGTTACTTGGAGAGCTAATGAAATTCATAAAGTGAAGCTGAAGTATTATGAATATAAATATCTTTCTTTATCCTACCCCGTTCAGTAAATTAGCGTCATCCCCTTTTTATGAAATATCGAATCTTGTGCTTCATATTTAATACTTGGATTCTATGGAATGATGGAGGTAGTATATTAAAATTGCATATCAATCAATAACTTCCAGTAAGACCAAATTATCAATAGCCAATTCTTAGGGGCGGGGCAATTTTAGGGCTCATTTTTTGCGGTATTATGAAGGCAATTTAATTTTATCTTTTTCTTAGTATTATGCGAGCCATGTACTCAAGCGTATAAAAAGCAAAATCTGACATTAAATTTTTGTTTTTGTTTTTTCTTTTCATATTTTGAAAATCGCTTGAAGATTAACAAACTCTTATACATTTTACCATTGGCAATTAAGTTATAAGCCTATATTTACCCTGGTAATCTTTTTTTTCTTCTAGAAGTTGTAATTTCTAACGCGCTTAGCTAGTAATTTAAAACCACTTCTAAACTTAAGTATTTTTGTTTAATAAGCTGAACACAGAAACCAGTTTCGAAGTGGGCCTGAGTTTATAACTTTGTCATTTCATTTTATCTCAATACTTATAATTTAATAACTATAATTTAATATCAATCAAAATCTATGATTTTGGATACCAAGAGAGAAAAAAAAGGAAAGGAGAGGGTTTTGAAATTGCTATTGCCTGTAAAGCTGCATCAGACCATAGTTTTCAGCAGTAAAACCCAATTTCTGCTCATTTTATTTTCGAACAAACATGGAGAACTGAAGCACTACATCGACTGCCAAATGTGGTCACCCTTCAGAGCTCCGTGTGTGCGGAATTAAGAGGGTAATTCTATCGGGTGCAAGCCAGAGTGGCGCGCGCCGGATCCGTTTCAACGCGGCGACCACTTGAACCGAAAACGCCCCGTCGCCCCCTCCCATTATTACGCATGAATGGTTGTCTTTCAAATGATTATTATCGCACTTTCCTGTTTTATTTCTGAAAAAAAAAATTTATACCCTCCTGGGAGTTGTGATTGTTTTGTTTGTTTGAATTTGACACAAGAACGTCAACAGGACATAAGGACACTAGAAAAACATGACGTTGGGATTTTTTTTTGAAAAAAAATAAATTCATTTTTTTAAAAATTTATGATTAAGGTTTGAGTGTGGGTTTTTTTAATATCGTGATTAAAATAGCCTGATATTAAAGGAAGTTTGCGACTAAGTCATGCGGAATATGATTGCTTCAAATATTTAAAAAATGATATAATGATAAATTTCTCGAGCACTATCTTTAAATAGATCATCACTGAGGTAAATAAATGTGAACAAGTTAAACAATTCAAATTAAAAATTTTAACATAAAAGAGCATTAAAGAAAATAACATAAATGAACATTATATAACAGAAAATTTTGGTAGGATATTTTAATAAAGAAAAATACTTCAAACATATTTTTGAATTTCGTTTCTTATATATATATATATTTGGTTTTCAGATTTTTAAAAAAATTATCCCATTAAAAAGTTTGATAGAAATAATTCTTTTTTACATAATATGCTGACCATATTTTTTCACCAAATAATTGCTTTTTTGTATAGTCATTTAAAAAAATAGAAAACATATATTATTCTTTTAGAGAAAAAAATTGAAATTCACATATTTGAAGTTAGGTTTTATCCTATTAAAAACTCATGAAGTTGAAAGCAAAGCTGTACACCAATAGTTCAGAATAAACCGTGGTTTGTTTAAAGTTAGCTAATAATTCTTAAAATGGAAAATGTCTGAAGATGTTATTACATAATAGGAATTTAGATTTTTAACTATGAGTTTGAAACCAGTATCTGAAATAATCCATTTTCAAAAATTTGAGTAAGGTAAGAAAAAAAAAGGGTCAAAATTATCTTCAGCACCTAAATAAAGCAGAAATATGAAATTTTCTAATACTTGAAAATAATTATCAAATATTAGAAAGGTACACTATTCATGAAATCTGGTTACTTCCAATAAAAAGTAATTCTTTCAAATAGCTAGATTACAATAATTTTATTTAAAATAAATTAGAAAAAAAAATATCTCCGCTTGAAAGAAAGGAAGAATTTATGAAGAATGGGAAGAATTTTTTCTTCAACATTCTATATAAAGAGACTTAAGAAAATAATAATTTTTGTGATTAAGTAATTAAAAATCTTGGCACTGTTTATTTGAGATGATATTAAACTTTACTTGTACATAAGAAAAATATTTATCACGTTTATATGCACGTTTTATTCCAGTATGATTCATTTTTTCATGAATAGTTTTTAAAATACATTTGCCGAATTTTTGAGTTGATGCAATGAAAAACGCACATATATTCTTGTGATAACAAAGAGAGAGCGGTTTTGTAACATTGAAGCGAAATAATGAGACGTACTTAAATCCAACGTATAAGTGTTCCTAATTTTACTAGAATTTCTTCTCATAGTTAATTCTTTTAATTCTTCAGAAACGTTCTTCAGGAAATTCCCAATTATACATTTCTCAACTTATCCAAGGAGATGCTTCTATTTCTAATCCTGATTAAGACAGTTTATATAATAATCATGATCCTGAAGCTGGCCTCGAACTGTGTGCTCTTATTGTAATTTGTTATTTTCTTCATATTGTTTTACTTCTTTTACTTTTGATGTTTTCATTAAAGCATTTGTCGCTCACACTTTTAGTAATTAATAACAAAGGAACTCACTGAATATTTGGCTTAGAAACCAAAAAGTTCAAACCAGCCATAAAACCAAAACAAAAAAGATGTCACCCGTTTTCAATTATAAGTTCAATCTTTTTTATAGAGAATTTCATGATCTCCAGATATATTTATATAAATTTATTGTATGCTTTCTCTTTAGTCACTTGCAGTCCAATCATCCTCATGTGGCGAACGAGAGAGGTGAAGAATGAGATTTCATGTGAGCTGGCCTATGGGATAGATGCTTCTCTGCTAAATAGGAGGCGAAACTCTCTCATCTAGAATCACTATTCCTACTTAATTCCTAAAAACGAGGATGATTTAATATTCCAATTTTACACTCTTAAAATTTTAGATTTCAAAAACCAAATGATAATTTCATACATCCTTGTTGAGCTTTGCAATAAAATATTTTAATACCCGAATACAATTCCCTTCCTTCGTTGAGCTAAAAATAGCCTTAAGAAACAGAAACCTTTCCAGAATCCCCAAGTTCAAACAATAGCGCAAATTTTGAAGATTTTTAATTCATGCGGAAGTTTACAAACATTAGATACGTCACCATTAGTTCACTACTCCTCCAGTTTACATCAGCCTAAAAAGATATTGCATAATGCTACTGACCCACATGCGAAATCAAGATAATTAATAATCCAGACCCTATCTTCATAGCACCTTCTGTTGACGAAATTTTAAACATTTTTTTTCTTTTTTACACTGCAATGTCTGATGCCAAGATAAATAGTTTATTAAAGAAAAACTTCTAATCAGGTAAATGACCAATAAAGAATTTTTTTTCTGAAAAAATAACAAATATTTGAATATATTTGAATCTAGCCTTCTTTATCAAAAATAGCAGCGCCTGAATAATAAATAAAATACAATTTTCGTAAACTAATATATTATGTACCTTCTTTTGCTAACATATGTAAGTCAAGAAAATTTTGAGATGAAAGAAAAACTTGGAAGTCCACGAACAGAAAAAGATAATTGTAACCCATGCATAAAACTAATGCATGGTAAATTACTGATTTTTCCAAAATCAAATGAGTATTTTTCAAAGAATAACCAAAATATGTGCATTGCAGAATGGAATAAAACCTTATTTTTATTAGTACCTTTAAAATTCTCTTATTATTAGACAGAAAGGAATAAAAATAGTTGAGTTTTGTTTGCATGGAAGAAAAACTGTGCAATTTCCAAAAATTAGTCCAGACAATTATTGTTTATTTCTGAATTTATAATTATTTCTTAACCAGGGAGTACCTGTTTGTTGATCTGTACTTTCGTATGCACATAAAAGAAGCAGCTCAAAAACGGATAAATTTAAATAATGAAATTTATTTTGTCACAGTTTTGATAGCTAAAATGTATATCCATTTTAGTTTGAAAACCAAATCCGCAAAATGCAACGACTCTGATTAATGGAATTTGGTATGTAATCATGTAAATTAAAATCATAAATGTGTGCTCAAATTTCAGCTGTCCAGAAGGCATATTCCAATTTTTATATAACTACTACGAACTGCAGAAAGTTCGTGTGCAGGACATTAAAAATAAAAATTTGAATGCACGTTGTGTTCATGGCTTTACTCATAAATGTGTGCTGAAATTTTAGCCGTCCAGAAGGCAAACTCAGTTTTTTTTTTATTAAAATATTAGAGGGCCGAAGTTTGTGCACTGGGCATTGAAAATAAAAATCTAAACACATGCTACGTTCACGGCTTTGCTTAAAGTCAAAATTTGTGCACGGGAAGAGATCACATCTATATTATGGAAGTATGCGAGAAAGACCACTTCCCTGGTTTTATTTATTACTAGCCGCTTTTGGTGACCAGCTGGTTCGCCATGAGTAATGCATTCTAAAATTTTCAATTAAATCACATATTTATTTACCAAAATTTAAGAAATAGTTAAAGTTAAAAGATTTAGTTATTAGTAGTTAAAAAGTCGGTAACTTTATTCGGAAAACCTATTTGAGTTTAATGCTCCAATAATTTATCGATTATGCTTCCAAAATATAAAAAATGTTTTTTTCGGTGATATTGCCAAAAAGTTAAATATGTTTTTTAAAGAAAGCGAAAAAGGGAAAAAATTATTGAATTAATGATGCAGATATTGCAAACAATTATAGAAATATGCACTAAGTTGGGATTTCAATGCATATCCTATCTAAATTCAATCAGGTTTACTGTAAATAAAGATAATTTATGGAATTAATGATATAGATATTGCAAACGATCATAGAAACCTCTGCATTGTATTTATTTTTTTAGAAAATATCACATATATATATATTTTATTTTATCCAGTCACGTGCTAAAAGCTGCATATCTTTAGATTTGATTTGCGATGATAGTTGTTTTTTTTATTTGAACTTCCGGCATTGTTTTATTTTATTTTATCCAGTCACGTGCTAAAAAAACATGGTTAAAATATTTCTTTAAAAATTCGTTAAAAATAGAAGCTTGAGTTATACATTAAAAAACTGATACCGTTAGAAAAATAATTTTTTAATCTTTAAATTGATGTTAAAATCATGTTTGTCAGATAATATTTTCGGAAGTTATAGCGGAAAAACGTCAAAATTTCGCTTAAATTTTAATTAATTCAAATTCTAATTAAAAATTTGGAAAAGGGCTCCGAGGTGCACATTACCGACTTCCATGGTATACATGTACCAAATTTGGTAGCTGTAGGTCCAACGGTCTGGCCTGTAGAGCGCCAACACACACACACATTGAGCTTTATTATAAGTATAGACTAGTCGTCTTTGACGATCAACTGGTTCGAAAAGAATAATATTATTAAAATTTTCAATTGAATATATATGTAATTTGTTTTCTTAATAGCTTTTTTACCAAAATAGTTTTAAACTTGACATTTCAATACTCACATAACTCATATTATTATAGAGGTCTTACGACATTTCTTTCATTGTAATATATACTTCATTAATTTCCTCTCAGCTGCCGTAAGATTTAAATTTGAATTTTAAAATAAAGAGATAAAACGTCAATAAATCCGAAAAAAAATTGTTGAAGTCTCGCAGATTTTTTTGAAAGTCAGCACTGTAATTTTACATATAGCTCAGAATTTTTTTTAATAATTTATGAATTATGCATTTCAATTTTGCCTTCAAAAAGATTTAAATGCAAGTAAAGATATATTTCAATCAATAAATATAATTCTAAAAACAATTATGAAGTCTAAATTTTATATTGTCCTTCGATCTTAAAAATCATATTCAGTAAAATAATCTAGACAATCTGTTTTTTCAATCTTTTGTCATCTAGCTTATATGAGTTATAAAGCTTTAAATATATTAGGTGAAACAACAGTTAGCAATTATTCTTGAGAAGAATCAGCAATTATTCGAGGGAACTGATTTTCCATTTTCTGCAAGTCAATTAATGGAGATGTATAAAAAAGCATTTTTATTGAAACAAAATGCGGGCATTCAAATTTTCATGACTCAGTTTTAATGCAAATGAGTGGAACTTTCGTTTATTAAAAATATTAGTGTCTCAAGAATATTTTATTCAACATGACTTCCAGAAAAAAGGAACTGTACAAAAATTTTAAATTCATAATTCATTTTTGATCATTTATTGAGCCAAACTGCAGAAAATGTGATTATTTATTTCATTTAGACCATTTTTAATGCATAAAAACCTATCAATAATTCTAGAAAATAGACCCTGTTTGGAAGTGATAAAATGTTTTTTATGACAATAGGCTATATTAGGATTTCCAGAATCTAATTTTCAGTTATTTACTTAATGCAATCAAATTTTAATTCCATATCAAAAGATGTGTCTGACAGAGGATTTAAGAAAAATTTGTTTCACGATATAATATTTACAATAATAAATTATAAATTCAAAATAAAAAAAAAATAAGGAAGGACTAAAATAAAAAATATTTTCATTCTATATAACTAAATAAGAGTGTATTTAAAAACCATTTCTATAAAATTTAGTATATTTGGTTCTTTTAGTGCAGTTAAGATTTTGAATTAACTTAGAGCAAAAGATAATTATTTTAAAATCTGCAGACAAAAGTATTGATAAAACTGAAAATTTAATTTGTCCTTACATATCAATCAGTCCTTTAATCCTCGCATATGAGTCATAATTTCGTTTATAAAGTAATGCATTGTCAAATATGATCTCATTTCCGTAGCAAAAAAGAGAGAGAGAGAGGACTATATTTCTTTATACATAAAAAAAATAGTTTCAAGACAATGATATTGTTTCTTTCAAAACAATAGCTTCCCAAACAGCTGAATAAATCAATATTATATTTATACATTAGTAGCCCGTTTTATACATTAATAACCCCTTATGAATTACTCTTACAATATATCTTATTGAAATTTTCATGTGATCAATTTTAAATGTATGTTTTATTTTTGTGATGCCGCATTTTTTAAAAATATAAACTAGCAGTACCCACATGGTGTTACCCGTGACACAGCATCCAAGCAGAAAAACTAACTTTAAGCTTAAGTCTAGCCTCCACCCGACATAAGATGGGCATGTTACACAACATCAAACAAAAATATATTTAGAAATTATCAAAAATAGCTACAAAACAATTTTTTATAGAACGAAGCGTTTTGATATTAAATGTCCTCCGGTCAAGGTTAGATTTTCTTTTTAGGGGCATAATGAGATTTAAATCGCTGTTCAAAATCGGACGTAAAAAAAGAAACATATCGCTTATGCATATCACAGCTCTTGCTATTTCCACACTCGTAGTTTGAGTTTTTCGCGCATGCTCGAAATAATTAAAATTGCAATTCTAAAACTTCCTTTTTTATTTGATATTACTTTAATGTTCTAAAACCTTAACCAATAAATGCAATTCAAAATGGTACAAATATTTCCAATATCCGTTAACTATTTCTCAGTGTTTTTGTCGTTCAAATAAACGTTTTGAGGAGATTTCATTTCATACTATGTATAGATTATTTTTTCTATGTAAAGCGAACTATTCCTTTTCAACCAACTTTCTTAAAGTAAGTAACTCTTAAATTTTTGTATAAAAGCTGATCCTAATTAATTTTTGTTTTGGAGAGAAATATCGTTCATCTTATCTTCCCTTCCACAGTACAAGGAGTATTGTGGCGCCATCTGTTTAAAATTCGATGAAAAACAAAGTACCGTATTAAAATATTTAATGCTAAAAATTTCCGACCCTGGTTATGCTGAATTCTTTCAATCAAAATCTTTCTTTTACAATACACAAAATTATAAATTCTTTGTTTTTGTGGAATCTTCTTAACTGAAAGAAGAAAAAAATAATGTGTCAGTTATCATTTGTATGTATTAAAACTCAATGCATTTTATAAAAACAAACTTTAAATGAAAAATTAACAACTTTAAAATGGAAAAATTTTTAGTACGGCATTCTGTCTACAAATTATTTAGCCAGTGAATAAAAAAAAAACAATTAAAATACTTGATAGAAACAATAATTGATCATCAATAACAGCTGAATTTAGAATTTAGTTTTTTCTTGGACAATTGGCGCATGAATATCTTTAAGATTTGATTAAAATTTTAACTAATTAATCATGTAGGAAAGATAATAAAATAAATAATGCATTTCAACATGATATAATTACTAAGCATGATTACAAGTTAACTATACAAATTTTCTTTGTTTTTCAACCTATAAATCTGCATTTAATTCACACAAAAGAATTTTTCAAAACATTTCATTAACGGTCGTTTTAATTCGTCGATTTTCGATTTTTATATTTTCTGCGTACATTCTTCATTAGATAATATGTGACAATCATATGTGAAATATTATTAAAAGGGAAACATCCGAAAGAATTCTAGAAAGCCTTATTTTTTCCTTTATTTATATTTATAAGAATACTAACATTTTCCTTTGATACATTAATAGGAATTTATCATATACAGCTGCAATAATCATATCAAAGATCAAAAAGTAAAAACCAGTAGTAAATTTTAAAAACTCTTTATAGATTGATCGTCTCCTTTTACTTTTACATATACGAAGATTGCCAAAATTCAATCGTGAAATGTTAATGAATCGTGTCTTTTTAGATAACTCTTATTCTAAAAAAAAAAAAAAAATCTTACGTTACTCTGTCTTTAAATACGATTTTAAAAAATCGAACAAAATTCTTCGAATACAAGTTTTTGTTTTGTTTTGTTTTGTATATCTGTCAAATGAGTGTATCTAAATGCCTTAATTCAAAGGCGGACCGACGGGTTTGTCGAATAAAACTGTAATAACATTAACTCAAAATAATTGTAAATTATATTCTGTGCCAAAAGTATTGAATAGTTAAATATGTGCTTGCTGGTAAGTTCTCTGTTCATATGCTTGTTAACGTGATGATATAATAAGGTAAGTATAGATTAGAAATGAATATTACAAGACGCTTTCAAATGAAAATGTACGAAACGATTCTGAAGATATAATAATGAAGACTTTATTCAAACTATACACCATAGACCTGAGCACAACGGTCCTATTGATTAACGAGCAGAATGATTCCTTTTTTCCTGGAATTCCGGTCCTTCTCAGAGTCCTAGAGTTCGCCGGCTGAGTTGAAGCGCTTCCCTTTTAAATATTTTTTTAGGAAACCAAACACATGAAATGTCCTGTAGGGCGGATGATCGAGTTGTTGCTACTTAAACTTGGTCAGTTCCGCGTGTATGACCTTGGAGACATGTGGACGTGCGTTGCCATGGAATAAAACCACACCTTCGGAGTAGCTCCAGTCTTTTATTTTTGATGGACCTGAGTAGTATTCGGAGTGTCTCACAGTAAACATAGGATATAAAGGTTTTTCTGTACTCGAGGAATTCAGCAAGTAGCGACAATTGGATGCCGCTCTTCATAAGATCCTCTGCTCTCTCCTGCGTGCGAGCGCTCTTTCATGGTTCTATCCTAGCGAAAGATTCGAATCGTATCCCTGGATATCTCACTACGTTCTCCCATAGCAGCATAAGCAAATATGATAATGGCTAAATTGTTATGACATTTTGTACCTTTTCATATGAACATGCTTATAATCTCCACATGAAAGCTGTATAAC
This sequence comes from Argiope trifasciata, assembly GCA_026543055.1. NCBI lineage: Eukaryota > Metazoa > Arthropoda > Arachnida > Araneae > Araneidae > Argiope > Argiope trifasciata. Next base: position 748,120 of record JAPMOQ010034295.1, read on the forward strand.
TCGAAAAATTTGTGAGAATATGTATTCGAATAACTAAAATATATATTCGATGCAATCTTATTCTTTGAAAAAATATATCTTAATTGCTATAGAAAGCTAAGTATACCAAAATTTTCTTTTGTGTAGATTTCTTTTGTCAAAATTTTCTTTTGTCTCGTGTTGTTCCAAAAATTTTAGGTTGCAAGCTAAATGAAAAATTCAGCTTACTACAAATTGCACTGGGTTCCATGCGCATTGCAAATCGTCAGTACTACATGCATCAAATTGGTTGTTTCAATTTGACTATGATATGCACAGTTTTAATACTTATAGCAAAAAGAATTATTAAAATATGTCAAAGTTTCAAGAATAAAAATGAATAATACAAATATGAAACATTGGAAATTATGGGAATAAATCGAAATCTTTGTCGTTCATTTCATGTGTTTTGATGATGCTTAAAGATGTAATTACAAACTTCATATTAATTGATATTTGGACGAATGCAAAATACAAAGTGATCAAAAAGGAACATAACTTTCTCAAAAAATATTCGGGCCCCTTGATATAATATTAAAATCCTTTATTTGCAAAAGTTAAAGTAATAAACCAAAGTGTTATACTTGAATTAAAAAGATTGTATATAAACTCCCATCGTGACATGACAAATGTTCAAATCGCTAATCCATTTCTTCCATAAATGAATCAACATGCATCTTGCTATTAATATACAAGGTCGCTTCATTACCCTGATCCTAAAATCATCATTTTTCAGAAAATCAGCAAGTATACATTGAAGACAGTACAAAGTATTCTGTGTTCTTCAATTTTTTTATCATCTTCTGCGAAATTTCTGTTATTTTTTCAAGAGTTGTTCAAATTGCTTTTTGTAAGCCTTGAATTTCAAACGTTTACCAAAAAGAAATCTGCAAAGTGTCGACATCCTGGTAGAGCAGTAGAGCGTCTTCCCGTTTATTTGGACGTCCCAGGTTCGAGTGCATATTCGGACTTGCTGTTTCTTCTCTGTTTAATCTTTAAGACGTGCGAATGTATCCATACCCTGCTTGTAAAATAAAGGTTGTGCGAGCGAATGTAACGCATGAAGTAGCTAAGTAGTACTGTTGGCTTTGATTGGTGCAAATGAGAAAACAAGAGACACTCATTCAGCTTAATGTCAGCGAACTTGAGAAGTGCTAGAAATGACGACGTATTTGCAGTGTCATGAATAATGCTTATATTTTATCTTTGTAAGGCAAGTAAAAACCGTTGCTAAGTTATCTTATTTTTGATTTATAGAGGGTTCTAATATTACATCAGGGGAATTAAGAATATTTTGTTAAAAAGATAGATTCGGTTTTGAGTAGTATGTATTTCTTTTCTACCTAACTTGTTTCAAAATTAAGGAGAAGGGCTTTAGAAGTACCTCACATAGACACTAAATAAAGACAAACTTTATGACCATTTGGCAACGAATTGAGCGACTTTCGTGATAGTAATGAAAGTTCTCGAATATGTGATAATCATGGCGATATCACTATTGAGACTTGATATTCACAATTTTCCCCCTCGAAAATTTAATGTTATATCATAGGAACTATAAAAGCGGAGACGTGTGTACAATAATAGTATTTAAGCGATTTACTTCTTTGAAGTGCTGGCCTCCAACATTTTCTGTCTGAATGTTGGTTTTCAATAACAATTTGCTGATTATTCGTTGCTGAATTTGTCTTCTAATACTACATCTAAGTTATTATTATAAATAACTTTATTTAACCAATGTAGCCACATTGGGAAATAATGGGAAATAATAAAAGCAATGGGAAGTAATAAAGCAGAATGGGAAATAATAAAAGCAAAATAAATTATTCTTCTGGCATGTTTCGCTTTCTGTTATTTTTAAGACGATAATATTTATAGTCTGGTCTTTCTATAAATTATGTCATACAATATATATGTAATGCGAAGTGCTTCAGTAAAAAATCATATAAATTTCTCTTTAAGACAGACTATTAGTTATTTCTCTTCGGACAGTAACCATTCACTCATAAAGGAGTTTTTCAAAATTTTTATTTAATTTTTAAAATTAAATATTAAGCGGAAATCCGATGTTTTTTATAATAATTTCAAAATAGCCTTTGAATGGAAACTGCCTGTATATAATTTTGAAATTAAAAAGTTAAGCACTGTACAGTTTTTGTACTTTTTTACACTTATTTTAATAAATTTTTTAATATATTTTATAATACTTCTCAGAGTTTTGATTTATGCAGTTAGGCTTATTCGATTTGGGGACAATATTAAATGCATGCATATTGGGTTACATTTTGTAAATGCGTATCGGTCCTGCATCCAGGAATAGGGATAGTGTGTCTTCCTCGTGATCTGGACGACTCGGTTCGGGCATAGTTATTCTTCTTCTGTTCTATCTGTGACATATGTGAATGTGCTTCCTGTAAAAGGATTTCCAAGAGAATATGACGCATGGAGTAGCTAAGTCGTATTCTTGTCCCCAATTGGCCCTACTGAAAAAACAAGAGAGGCTCACCCGGCTTAAATCGATGACAGATAACTCTCAGGCGGCTTGTAAAGTGCCATAAGTCACAACAACATGTATGCAGGTTTGTATATGCGCGTTATTGCTACAATATAATCAAGAATAAATTTTAAATTTTAGAAATTTAATTTTAGTACATTTTAAAAATAAAATATTAACAGGCTAGTCTATTCTAAACATCCTCTATTACAATTTTATGGAATCGAAAATCGAATCTTCTTAAAGTTTCTTTTAATTAAACAGTTTATTTGTTAACAATTTATTTTTTATTTTAATTATACGCAATAATTCTCTTGAATTTGTTTAGTATCGTTTTCCTTTGAAGTAACAATTGATTTTGTGGGGAGATTCTACGGCAGTTCCGACCCACAATAAGAAAAACTGATCTATAATAAATACTGCGCACAGCAAGTTTCTTCGCCAAAAATGTCTCCAAAATCTGCAACTTGCCTTTTTTGTCAGGAATACAAGCTTTATTTCGACTTTCGAATCCACGATCCCACAAAAAACACGACCTGCCATGATTAATTCTGCTGGACCTTTGAAGTTGCGAAAAATCCCGTCTGTCCTGTCCGCTTACCACTGAATCTTCCCTGATAACTCAGTTTGAAGGGTCGATTTATCAGGAAGCATCAAAGCGTGCCGCTGAGCTGAGAAGATCGAGAGCGATTTTTCGTCGGACTCATTCAATTACTCATTCCACCAAGGTGGGCCCAACTTTTCTGTCTATTTTGTCTGACTAAACGACCATGAAAGAAACTAAACGACATTGATTAAAGACATCTGTCTGGAGAATGTGAGATTCACTTTTATGTAACTATCTAAAACTGTTTTTCCTCCTTTTTGTGAATTTGTGAACATCTGTTCAAGTAGTAGAGTGTTTACTGTTTTGTTGTAAGTTGTCTCAATTTGCCCAGAAAGCTGACTCAGCTATAATTATAATAAATACTACCGCTGTAAAGTAGATTTTGCCAAAATTTATCAAATAGGAGGAGAGTACTTCATACCACATGGAATTCTTCGAATATTTGTACTTGTTCTTTATTGCATTCTGTTTCTGCTAAGTGTAAAAACAAAAATTAAAAGATAAAATCTTGTTTTTTATCAGGTGACTATAATATGATACTAATCAACTTAATTATTTTTAAACATATCAGAGAATAAATAGTTGGAACAAAATATTCTTAAATCCTGACTTGCTAATAAGAGATATAATTTATCTCTCTTATCAGTTTTTAATGCTTGATTTAAGAGAGAAAAAAATTAGTTACGAATCATGGTTGAAGTCGTTTTATTTTGTGTTTTCTAAATTCTTCATGTGAACTATCAGAAATTAATGGGGATTAAAAGGAACTTTTCTTTTTATCATTATAAAAGTACATATTTTTTAGGGGGTAGGGGTTGGAAAACCTAACATTGCTGTTTGTAGTTTCAAACCAAATTACCGATATTTGACAAATTATCAATTAACGGAACACTTATTAATTTTTTGAGGCATGATTATATTTCATAATTTATCAATACATGTTTCGATATATTGTAGGCATATGGTTGTTAAATTTATGAATTTAAGAGCATCATTCATTAGCTTAAAGAACTGTACACAAACAGTCTCAAATAATTATCACAGAAGCAAGATCTAGCTTTAATCAAGATTTCTCTAGATAGTCCTAGTACTAAATGGAATAGAGGATTCAAGAGAAACTCATTATTTTAATGTTTTGTAAAGTGTTATAACTCCAAGTCTTCTTTACAACTTCAATCTCCCAGACAACTAATTGGGAATCAAGTGCTACGAAGATAACGACATAACACATTGCTAAACTGTTCCAAGCATACAATCTATTATTTTGAACAATGGAAGAAAAAAAACTTAAAATCGGTTTAACCAAACATTTCTCTTGTCTCAAGCTGTCACAAGCAAACATCATGTAAACATTTTTATTCAAGCCCTCAAATATTTTGATATCTATTACCTGTAACTTTTTGGCACTCAAGGAATAAGAGCCTTTGTCTCTACAAGCCTCTCTGTGTATATTTAAACTATATTTCTGACCCAGAATAAACTTGTTTCCGCTTACCAGAACCGTTTAATCTTAGCAACAATGTATATGCAACCTATATCTCTATATGTAGTTTTTAATTTCAAATACTACAAGATAAAATATTTTAAAAAATCACTGGACATGCTCTTTTCGCTAATTTAATTCTCAGTTCGGCATGTTTTGAGTTTACTCGGGCCATATATTGTAGAGAACTGGGTATGCATTCAGTAGCTTAGGAAAAACAATTTGAGCTCTGACCATAACTTATCATTATTATTAGCTTTACAGGTGCAATTTTTTTTTATCTTTTACCATAATTGGGTTTGGTTGGTTAGCATTGAAATCTGCCTCTGAAAGCTACAAAATCCACAAAAACAAATTCCATAAAATGTTATATTTATGGTGCCTGGGATATCTGCATCACCTAATCCAGTTTGCCGTAATCCATCGTATGCCTTAGAAATTAGCCTCTCTAAACTTGACAAATTTATAACATTAAGATGTACATAAATGCATAAATCAGATTTACATAATACATAGACAGTCAGATTTATTATGGATTTGACTCAAAATTTGATACTTATATATATTTAGGCGGTAATAACATGAGGCAAATTCCATTGAACAAGATGATTGCGTATTTGAATTATTTGGCACATTTACAAATAGAAGGGACAGCACAGATAAACTGATCGGCCTCTGATGGATTTCATCAAAAATTTATATATCATCTACATTTTTGAGACATATATACTTTTATCTATTCACACCAAGTAACAAAATTTACATTCTTCGACTATAGACAAAATACTCTTATTTCAACCTTCTGCTTCATTACATTTTGTTCACGATCGCACATACTTGAAGGAATGTGTCTTTAAATCTCAGGAAGGTCTAAATCTTAAGGATTCATTTAATCGAAAGTGGAATTTTTGTTAATCACAAAACTTTCATTTTGCACTAATTTAACTAGATAAAATTTAATTAAATGACTAAACTTTCCTAAATTATGCCAAATTAAAATAAGTTTACTATTCTAGAAGAGCCGTTTTAAGATTCCCAGACAAAGAAATACATTTAAAGAAATGAAAACACATTCCACCATCCACAGTACTTGAGAAAACACACTTTCTCTCTGTGTATTTTTAAACTTGACGGTAAAAATACCGGAGATTCTAACACGTAGGAAAGCAATTATTTCCTGCACTGCATCTGCTACCCTCTGCGTTTCCTTAAATAAACAGTGGCCCTCTCACTCTAATGAGTTAACTAAACTATATGACAGAAAATAAAAGAGGGGTAAAAGGAGCCGATGCTGTTGAAGTTTGACATGAATTTGGCGCTTCTGTGCCATTCCTGAACCTTCACATGTCAAAATACGTGCCGTCTTTTTTCCATGCCTCTGTTTCGGATGAGCTGCTAAATTCAATTCTGGGATTTTTTTCTCATTTTTTGCGCCAAATTATTGCATTTTCATGCCAAGTTAATGATTTGATGTATTTTTAACATAGAAAAACTTGCCTCTATCGCTGACACTCGCCAATTTTCAAATAAATCGAAAAGCTATCATAAAATGATAGCTTTGCGATTCGATATCAGGGACATTTTGTTAAATAAGTGATTCTCTTCCGGAGAAATTAACTAAATGGAATTCATTTTACAAGCTTTCCAAAGTTATTTAGTTTTTCAAAGTTATTTTAGTTCGTTCATACAAATAACGACTAATAAAGGAGTGCAAGTTTATTTTTCATGATAGTAATAAAAATCCGTGGTTATAAAAGCCATGCCATTGAACTTACTCAAATTAAAAAACTAGTATTGTACAGGTTTAATAAAATTATTCTAATAGCATTCCCAATTAATTATTATTTGACATTTTTGTATTATAGTATTTTATAACTTTAAAGCATGCAGCATTTTGCAATTTAAAAAGGTCCTATCCCATAACCAAATATTTAAATTTTTCGTACTTTTTTACTCCTTTTTAAATTTTAGTTTATTACACGAGATATTCAAAAAATGTTTTAAAAGTGATTCGCTATTAAATGTTTTACTATTCCTGTTTCTAAAAATTTGCTTTAAAAAAATCCTTTTTTAATTTCTTAAAAATTAAAGTGACCCCAAGTTTTACATTGTCTAAGAATTCCAAGAACTTTTAAGCTGGCCTTGTTCGCTAAGCTCGCTAAGGTAGGGACAATAATTGTGAAAAATAAGACGAGTATGATTAATTGATTTGTTTTCGATGTTTTAATTTAATTCAACAGAGAATAAGATTTGTTGAACTTTCCCATTGATTGATATTTTTTCCTTTCATTCTGTGAGCATTTAGGGAACGAATTTAAACAATCATTTGAAACAAAGAAATCCAATTATGAAAGCTATCATTAAATGATGATAAGAGTTTCGGGGCATATAAAGCGTATCTTATAAAGAAATTATTTAGATTTGCTAGCAAGGAATTTCTGATGTGCGTCTTAACAAACCCACACAAAATAAACGGTTGTAGATTAAAATCTAAAATAATATTCTTTTGATACTTTCAAAAGGATATCTTTAAAGTACTTTTTGAAAGAGACAGATATATAAAAGACAAATGAAAATAAAATATTTATAAGTGCTAAAAGATTTTATAAGGTGTATAAAGACTAATAAGTGGTGAATTTTTAAGATAAATAATTTAATTGTGGTTATTTACGTAATCAATTTGTTAATGTATCTAAGCTGTATTTAAATAATAAATATGTAGTTAAAATTAATGCAATTCAAGTCAAAATGTAAATTACATTTATCAAAATTAATCCATTCAGTAGTGTTTCTACTTAAGCAAAATTGGGCGAGAAAGTTAAGTACAGACAACTTGGAGGGAAAATAATTTCTCCCTATTTTATAATCCTTTTTTAAAATTTCTTGCTTGTTTTATTTCCATTTTGCGTTTTTTCATTCATTCTTTCGAAATCATTTAATAATAAGGTGGAAATTTATGACTAACTTTTAGAAAGAAAAAAAAGACTCGAACTGTACTGTTTCCTTTGTTTAAGAAACGATAGGTGAAATCATATGATCCATCAATTGCTGTTCTAAATGTAAATAAATAAATAAGGTTATTATTATTATTTATTTGTTTTGAGGGGGCATGAAGAAAATACTTTATAAATAATTTTTATTAACTGAATAAAAATAAATATTGTTTTATTTGCATATATAAAGGGAATGGATAGATATAGATCATATATAGATATAATCGATAAATAATAAAAGGAAAGGAAAGAAATTCAATATTAAAAATAAACGTGTTAAAATCAATGAAGATCATGTCCCCAATATAAATTGAATTCAGAAACTATTTACGATCTAAAATAAGGAATTAACGGATTTGAAAAATTTATATAAATAAATAAAAATAATTTCCCCTAAAATATTTTTACAGCAAATGCATCGTCAATCTTTGAACAATGCCAGCATACTTGGTGAGAAGATTACGAGATATCAATTATTCCTTTTAAAACAAAATAAATATGAAGTCTTTGACTACGAATTCTATCGTGAAACTCTTTTTAAGAATGTTTCAGCAAGCAAGCAAGCAATAATTTAATATAGTTTCTTTTAACTTGGATGGCATCATTATTTTGTTTTGATTCCAAATTTACTTTATACTTGTAACGTTTTACTTACTGTGGACTAAATATATTTTACTTACATCGCCGTCGTACTTCAATATATGGTACCGAAACCAGAGAAAGACAGGGACCTTTCGATTATTTCTCAGAAAAATTTAACAAAATTCTTTGTATTTAGTAAATTAATATCTTCTGGTCAGAAATTCTTCGTACCTGAAACCTATTCATTGCATACATTAATTACTAATACACTGCGTGAAAAAAATAGAAGGACAGTAATTCTTTTGTACAATTTGCTTTAATTTTACTGTTTTTGATCTGATTTTTTTAAAGACTGTTTTATTGATGTTTTAATTTAGGTTAGGTGAAAAATTTTTAGATACCATTATTTTAGATTAAGAATTCAATACTTAATAACTTTCGGTGTGTGAAAAAAGTAGAAGGACACATCCAAAAAATTGATTTTAAAGCTGTTGGAAACCATAAAGGTTAGTGTGCTCTTTTACTTTTAATAACGTTTTATCAAGAATAAAGAATTTAGTTAAAAATTCATAGTTTTTGTTGGTTTTAGATAGCCCAGAGGAAAATCCTTAAGTGAATTCCAGAAGGAGGGCCAAATAGTTGCCTATAAAAATGAAGGAAAAAGTATAAGAGACATTGCACGGCAGTTTATTACTGTTTCGAACTTCATAAGAAACCTCGAAAGTGACTGAAGAAAAAAGAAGACGGGAAGGCCGAAAAAACTTACTCAACGTAATCAAAGAAAAATAATTCGTGAACTCAAAAATACAGGTGGAAGTGTTAGCAAGGCTCAATGCCTATCAGGGATTACACACGTAACCAAAAGAACTGTCTATAACTATATAAAAAGCTCAAAAAAGTTCATCTTCAAAACATGGAAGTACCATCCGAAGTGAAATGAAGGACACATTAAGCACCGACTGCAGTGGGTTAAAGACCACGTATCCCGGAACTCTGAATGAACCTCAGTTGTATTTTCCGATGAGAAAAAGTTCAATTTGGATGGTCCAGATGGTTAACAGTACTATTGGCACTGTCTTGGTAAAAAAGAAGAGACTTATTCTATACGACAAATGGGAGGAGGTGATCTAATGATTTGGGTAGCAGTTGGCTATGGAGGTAGAACAAATTTAGTTTTTCTAAATGGTAGACAGCACCACACAGACTACATCCAGACTCTAAACTCAAATCTTCTTCCATATGGCACTCAGTTAGGAGGAGGTGACTGGGTTTTCCAACAAGGCGGAGCATCAATTCACACAGCAAATGATGTTAAAAATTAGTTTGCAGCAAACAAAGTTGGTATTTTACAATGGCCTGCTAAAAGTCCTGATCTCAACATTATAGAGAACTTATGGTCAATGATTGTACGTCGCGTTTACGAGGGAGGAAAACAGTTTGAATCTGTAGCTGAACTGCAGAAATCATTTATTCATTTATATAAAATAATCTATTGTTCTACTTTTTTCCCGCAGTGTACTATCGTGAACTTCATTATCACCATCAAAGATTCTTATTGGTCATTACTAAATTTCTAAGCCTTAATAAAATAAAATTGTCATGGCATTTTACTTGACAAGGAGAAAAAAAACTAATTCAAAAAAATTTAGCTTACGAAAATTATTAAATATTTATTTTCTGTAAAGCAAAAATATTTAATATTATTTTCATATGCGTTTCACATATAAAAATCGCATAATATTTTAGATACTTTTTCTTTTAAATATTATACGGGCAAAAAGTACTGCAATCGTCAAACCATTTGAATTCGCAACTTTGGTGAAGATCACATTTCAGACCATCTGATTGCACATTTTTGGACTTATGCTTGCCTGCCTGCAAATTCATATGTATTCAAAGCACTATGCGATACAAGGATTAAATTTGTTAAGTTATTTACAATATTTATGTTATTTATTTTATTTTCATATTGCATTTTAGTGTTACTATTAATGTAGTGCTAATTATATCTATCATATTTATATACATACAATAAAAAGACACCATTACTTTCTAATATGATGTAATAAACCATACAAATTGTGGTGTGATATTTTTTTAAAAATTCGTATGTCTGGAAGTAAGGTATAGAAACGAGATTATCATTATTATGAAACTTATTTTTATAAAATGAAAAAATAGAATTTTTTAAATCTTAAATGTTAAACCTAAAATTATTTAAAACATAACCCTACTAGCACACAAATGTTGTATAATATTGTATGACCGTGATCAATATTCGCAATGTTGTTTATTATCATATATCACATACTATTGAACAATATTGTGCAAAAGACTGTGCTGCCAGGGAAGTACATTATATTCAGGTCAATACAGAAGTATTGCTTTTATTTGAACAGGAAACCTACTGCATTACCTCGCCCACTCACGAAGTAAATTTTATTTTGGAAACTAGGAAATTGAAGTTTCTTTAAAAATCAAACGTGTTTCTGTTCGGTTGCAAATTTTAAGATGCTTTAGCATACCTTTCTTCTTCTTCATATTGCATTTTTGCACGCTTAGGACATCATTTTAAATCAAGCTTAAAATTTTACATGAAATTTGGATCTAGACATCATAACTAATCTTGTTTACAGGCTGTAAATTCATTTTTTTGACTTAACTTAAATATATTATAATTCCTTCGATTCAGGATTATCTATTTTATCAAGTGCTTAATATGCTTTATTGATACTCTTGTCATTCGGTTCAAAATGCCTCACACGCGATCAACCCACAGATATTTATTATTAGAAGAGCCTGTTCTTCTCTCCCCAGGGTGCCGGCAGCCAGCGTCACTGAAATGCATATATGAAAAATGCTTGCGCTTTGTAATCCAATAGATTCATTAATTTCAAACGCCTTCTGTCATTTAGGTAAAGATTGTTTAAGGAGTTCTCTACTTCCATCAGGTTAAGCATTTAAATTAGTTGATTGAATCAGGTTTAATTTGGGGGCGTACAGATGGTAAATAATCTACACATTTTCTTGTTTATTGGTCAATTTTGGCTTTAAAAAATTGAAAAAAAAAAACAAACTGAAACGTTTATTTTCCAGAGAATCTCATGAGATGAGATCTCGAAGTATCAGTATCCCCTCTTTTTAACACCCCGTAACGGTGCTGATTTAATTGCTCAAGGGCCAATGCTAGCTATACTGGGACAAATATCTGATATTGATAAGGTATTTTAGAATGCCTTGAATTTTAGTCAGCCTGAGTATTTAGACTTGATACTTTAAATGCTACTTTATTCTTTAGACTTGACATGGGTATACTATTTTAGTTTTCAGACGATACTTTAAGAACTACTTTAGTCTTTATATTGTACTTTAAGAACTACTTTAGTCTTTATATGGTACTTCAAGAACTACTTTAGTATTTATAAGGTACTTTAAAAACTACTTTAGTCTTTAGATTTAAGGCTTTAAGTACTAGTTGTCTTTAGACAGCACTTTAAGTACAATTTTAGTCTTTAGACTTGATGCTTTAACTGCTATTTTAGTTTTTAAGTTTTACTTTTGTCTTTAAATTTGATACTTTAAGTACTACTTTAGTCTTGATACTTTAAGTACTACTTTAGTCTTTAGACTTGATACTGTAAGTTTCAAAAAGGAACAGTTATTATTGTTATATTTAATACTAGCCGCCTTTGGCGACCAGCTGTTTCGCCATGAGTAATGGGTTCTAAAATTTTCAATTAAATCTCATATTCATTAGCTTTGAAGTAACTCCGGGCATTGATTGGCCTGAAATTAATATTTTCTTTAAGATGATGGACTGAAAGCTCTAAAAGAACCCTTTTTCCTAATAATATTCTTTAATTTTATAAATCAGTCAATTTTAATGATGGATTTCAAAGACTGATTGGTGAAGCAACTTTTATATAAAATATTAATAAAAATATTTTGTAAAATATGGCTCACAGAGCAAAGTATGAAGAAATCTAAAACTCATAATTCATAAATGCATTGTTTGACTCAAACTACATAAAATGTAATTATTTACTTCATTTAAATCAAATTAATAGTATTAAACAATATATATGGCTTTTAATAATCTTTTACAAATAGGCCATTTTAAAGGAATTTGAATGCAGATCCTGTATAAATTCAATCCTGTATAAATAAAGATAATTTATTCAATTAATGATTTAAATATTGCAAACGATCATAGAATCCTTTGCCTTGCATTTTTTAAAGAAAATATCACATTTTATAATTATTTAATTTTATCCAGTCACGTGCTAAAAGTTGCATTTCTTCAAATTTAATTTACGATGATAGTTTTTTTTTAATTTTTTTTTTAAATTTGAACTTTCGTCAAAATAATGGCAACACGGTGATAAAACTCAATTTTTTCCCTTTGACGTGCTCTTGCAGATTTTATCGAAACCTTAGCTTTGCATTTATTTTTTTAGAAACTATCACATTTTATAATGAAAAATATATATATATTGAATTAATGATACAGATATTGCAAACGATAATAGAAATATGCCATTAAGTCGGGATTCCAATGTATATCCTGTCTAAATTCGATCTGGTTTACCGTTAAGGAAGTTTATAAAATTAATTATTTAGATATTGCAAACAATCATACAATCTTTTGCTTTGCATTTATTTTTTTAGAAAATATCACATTTTATGTTTCTTTTATTTTATCCAGTCACGTGTTAAAAGCTGCATTTCTTTAGACTTGATTTACGATGATAGTTTTTTTTTTCAAACTTCCGGCATTCTTTTATTTTATCCAGTCACGTGATAAAAACATGATTAAAATGTTTCTTTAAAAATTCGTTAAAAATAGAAGTTTACGTTATAAATTTAAAAAACTGATACCTTAGAAAGCTAATTTTTTTATCTTTAAATTGATATCAAAATCATGTTTGTGCAATAATATTTTCGGAAGTTATAGCGGAAAAACGTCGAAATTTCGCTTAAATTTTAATTAATTCAAATTCTAATTAAAAATTCGAAAAAAGGGCTCCGAGGTGCACATTCCGGACCTCCAAGGTATACATGTACCAAATTTGGTAGCTGTAGGTCCAATGGTCTGGCCTGTAGAGCGCCAACACACACACACACACACACACATTGAGCTTTATTATAAGTATAGATGAGTTGCTTTTGTCTGGTTCGTTGGGAATGCTAATTATGTAAATTTTCATAAAATCTTTTATGCTTAATATGATGTTCATATTTCCTCAACAAATAAATAAATCATGACAAAAATTGTACCACATTTTTTAAAAGCCCTAAATTCTGTATTCACTAATGAACTTTATTAATGAAATACAATCCCATAACAATGCAATTAAAAACTAAAAAGTCTAGGTATTATGTTTTAAAATATATGCTATTAATCAACCTTAATATTTCAGTTCCTGATATTTTATTTGTGAGCTACACAAACAATAAAAACCATATTGTTCCCTATGCATATAACAACGAAAGAAAAACATGTGGTTATGTATTTGATGAAACAATGAAAATGATTTGAATACCATTAAAAAATGAAATCTATTATCGAAAGTTCTGAAAAGAAAAAAAAAGATAAAGAAAAAAAAACGGAAAAAAAAACAGTATTTTCTGTCACGAAACCTGAAAAAAAATGCACTACAACTAATTCTATGTCATTAAAAAAGACCCTTTTCATTGCTTAACTTTTTAAATAATTTAGATGTCATATTTGTGCAATTATGTATTCAAGAGCTATGGTAAGGAAGCAAAAAAAAACCCTTAAATTTTTAATTTCAAATTGTTCTAAAATGAGCATACTCAACCTCTAAAATAGGTATGTGCCACATTTAGGTCAAACGATTTGTCTTGTAGAATATCAATAAACACGCGTGCGCTATGCCCTACAAATAATGACAATCTTCTTTATCAATTATACTGCTTGAATTCTTTTATTTCTAATTACATGCTTAGCGAGCAAAAGCAAGAAGGAAGATACAGATGCTCTTTTCACGAATTTAGGTGGTATCATAGAGATAAAACGTCAAAATTCGTAATTAACTGGGTTTTTTTTTAATATGACGAAGGGCAAAATAATATAATAATTTCAACCCCAGACGAATTTTGTTCTTACAAAGTTACAGAGTATCATTGAGAATACCCTTAATGCAGGGTGTCCCACAAGGCATGTAGCGTCTAATATTTGTTGACTCGGATAGAACACATCAAGACGAGAATTTTGATTATAACATGTGGGCAATATTGAGTCATAATCTAATTACACGAATAACGTTAATTATGAATCCGACAGTTTGTATTCGAATTATGCTGCATGACGTTTGCACAACATGAAAGCTTCCCTAGATGATTATTGTCACCACATCATAAATGGTGGAGCGGCAAAAATACATACGAAATATGAGCAATTATTTGTTTATACAAGATTGTGCTAGACCTCACTGCACTCGGCGAAGCATCATTCTCTTAGCGGTACATTTTCACCTTAGATTGATTGGGCTGGATTCCATTATGAAGTCAGACAATGTTATACAGTGGCCACCTTACTCCCCATATCTTAATTTTTAGGACTTTATTTTATCGAAAAGTTTGAAAGACATGGTATATCTCACACATGCCTCAAAACTGGACGACTTGACAACCACAATTGAAACCGAGATCAAGGAAATTGGAACATATGTTTTGCAAAAAGCAACAACGAGTTTCGATTCCAGTCTTCGCCATGTCATTTGTTCGAACGGCCGACATTTCGAACATCTAGTACATTGAAAATTATCAAGAAACACTGATTTTCACTTTTTATTTTTCCGATTTCTTGGAAAAAAACAAGTTTGAAGCTTGAAGTTTTAATAACACAAGCTTCACATAATAATTAGACTATAGTGATGTATTCAGGGACCCTACGTGTTATAAATCAAAATACACGTCTTGACGTGAACTATCCGAATTGTAAACATTAGATATTGCCCACCTTCTGGGCACCCTGTATTATAAGTCGTCATTAATATTATTAACATTACCAAGAATACCAATAATATTATGTCACCAAATTATACGCCGGAAATTACTTGTCACCGCTGTGTCAGTTGTTTCAGATCTTAATTTTTTTTTATTTCCACTTTAATTAATTTGATTTTAAAGCAGGCATTGTCATTAATCTTAAATCAGATGTTTTGCCTTGTTTCTTCAGGTTTTGCTGCACACATCAACCGACCTTTCATCAAATGAAATAAACTTAGAAGTAAAATCAGAAAATTAAATGCTTTCAACAGGAATCATCCGAACAAAGCACTACAAAAGCATTTTTACTTGCTGCAACAAGAAATACATTTGTCAGGAGCAACCGCCAACTTCGGCAATCCAGTTGGAAAAAGAAGACAGATCAAGATAGTAGACTGTCTCATTAGCAGACCCGTTTCACTCATTCACTAGATTTTTCTTCTTCCCCCCACAGTTTCTTTTCCTCGCTCTCACGTCATTTATCAGACAGTTGTATTCCACCCCACCTCGCCAGTCTTCTGCGCAACTCACATAAGGCGGGCATTAGTGACTCATGTCACAGATGCCTATCTCTCTCCAAATGTGCTAAAAAATAATAGGCAATCGCCAAGGAGCAATTTATATGTTAGCGGTTTTGTATTATTCTCTGAAGATAAGCAAGTTAAATTGCGCGAGCTCGAAAAAAATCTAAACGAAATCTAAAAATGGGTGAGAGAATGCGTAAAAATCGGAATTTTGCCGAAGAATTGGTTGAAAACAAGGTTTGACATCTTCGCCCAGAAAAATGTGTCCAGCTTGTACATCGGATTATTAGATTTCCAGCATTCAAAATTCAGCCAGAATTTTGAATAATTATTAGAATAATTTCAGAGACAAAAACAGTTTGTCCAAGAATTTTCTAATATATGTCGAAGAGAAGAAAATAATTTTATATAATTTTAGAATTCATTTAAGTTTATATCCTATTACATTACTACTGGAACTTAATAGGGTAGAATGTAAGATAAATTTTAACATAATTGAAAAAATTCCTCAAAAATCTTATCAAAGCCTATTTTAGGAGTATTTTCTATATTTTTCAATTAAGTTAATTGAATTCCTTTAATGCATTTTTCAATGTTATGATTTATTGACATTTTAGCAAAATGATTTCTTTTGGAGAAGAACAAGTTGCAGTAAATGAAATGCAAAATACTGCCATCGAGTGGTAGTGATTTGTTGATTATCTGTTTAAGAATTCAATTGGGATTGACCGAGAGTTGGCAAACTGTGACTCACAAACCATAGATGGTTTTCCATAAATTATGAAATCAAAAATTCATTCATGGCTTTTTCGATTAATGTTGTTAGTTTTTTAAAAATGATATCATATATCAAATATTTTTAAGAATATCATATATGAAAATCATGTATCAAATCTTATTTATCCAATTCTTTGAATTTCTGTTTTATTGAATTTCCATGCACATAAGACGGAAAGATAACCAATATTTCTATTAGCGGATTTTGTACAAAATTGTAAATGAAATTATAAAATATTGCATTCGTAAGTTATTTTCCATCATATCATTTAGAGTTTTTAGTAATCTAGTTCACATGCACATAGAAGAATATGTCAAGCAGCAGGCAAATTTTATTCAGAATTAGATACAGATTTTTTTATAAAACGGTTTATAGATTACATATCCAATCTCACCAGTCTAGTTGATTCAGTTTTTTGAGTTTAGGATTTTTGGGGCAAGTATGATTCCAAAAATTCTTACTTCGCATTTAGAGAGATCTAAACCCAGTGGCGTAACGATGGGACTATAAGAAGAAAATTCCCCGAAGGAAAACTTAGTGGGAAAAATTAAAACAAAATAATATCGAGTTATATCAGTTTTTAAATCTGCGAAAAAATTATATCATGCGCTTATCATCATTGATATTTGTTAACTGGCCATTTTGTCCCTGAAGCCTTTTACACTTATTACGCCTCTGTCTATAGCTGTAAGAGTTAACAAAGTTTCGTAGCCGAACTGTTTTGATAGTTGCAATGCTTTCATTCCGACTATATATCTGTAAAAAAAAGATATTATAAATCTGATTTCTATTATTATGAGAAATGATTAATCTCAAAATAAGATATATTGCCTTCCATACTCACTCATTTTGAGTAAAATTTCAATTTTGCGCATTTAGTTTTTAAGCATAATAAATTTTTACAATTAATATATTAAAACTAATTGAACAGTAGCTATTCAGTATGTGTGTGTGTGAGTAAAAACATATTTTTAAGCACTTCCAAGACCGAAGAGAGAGAGATACTAAAGTCTAAACACTCATTTCTAAACTTCGCTTTATTCCACCCCAGAAGGCCTAACTTATGTACAAGAGATGATGACAAAATGACGTCCATTCACCAACGGTACAAGAGCAGGATAGAAAAGGGAGACAGAATTATTTCTCTCGGTGGATTTATATCACGAGATATTGATAGGGATTTTTTTACACTTGTCAATTTATGCAAGAGAAGTATAGGTACCGTTAAAATGAATTTGCTTGGCTTGATAGTTTATTATCCCTTCAGCTGGATGATGGGAAAATGGGGATTTTAGCACTTTTACAGAGCTTGTGGCATTAATTAAATTAAAAAAGAGGAATTGGATAAGGAAATTACAAAACATTTAATATAGGTTAAATATATAAGTTATATTAATAGTTATAAGTCATTATTTTTATAACATTTAAGTTATTATATTTATATATATATATGTATATCTATCCATATCAGTTATTTTTTAATGCTCTATTATTTCAGAATATAAAATTTCTGTCAAAAAAAAAAAAAAGGAAATTAAATATTTTCCAAAGAAAGGAAGCAGTGAAATCTTTCTAGGAGTTCTATCTCTCGAAAATTCATTTAAGAATCAAACGACTTGGACCATTTTAACACATAAGAATTACCACAACTATGTGTTGGCATGTCTTCTCTTTATGAAGAATCACTTAGTTGTATTCGCCAAGGTAACGGAATGCCGTTCTAAACATCGAAGGAAACAAAAGAGACTAACTTTCCAACAAATGTGTCAGAACAAAACAGTGACAAACAGCCGCAGGATTTGTTGCTCAAACGAGCGTATCTAGTTGCGTTGTTCAGTTAAAAAGTTAAATGGGTTCGTTGTTTCTAATTAGAAGAACACTGAATGTCTTTAGTTTTGTGCTTGTAGACAGTTAAGACACCATTTCTCAATTTCATTATAGTTTATTACTATCTAAATGCAGCAGTGGAAACAGTCATCGTTAGTTTTGACGAATAGTTTAAGCATAGTTGCAGAACTTTTTCACTCATTTTATATTCAATTCTTTTTATACATTGTTGGTTTTACTTTAATAAAAAAGACGATGGCAACAATATAATATTTTTTAACCTTGTTTTTAGACAATTTTCTTTATAGGTTGGAGTTTCCTGTACTTTATTTTTAGCCCACTTGTTTCATTATTTTCACAGACATTCAGTTTTTTTTTTTTGAAAATATTTCATTCAAAATGAATTAAAATATTTCTTATCATCTTTCTACACAACACTTTCTCATATATCCGAAGAAAAAAATTTAAAAATTTTAATTTAATAAACCATTTACGAAATATAGAAAATAATTTATTAATAATCTACAGTTTATTTTACACATTTGTTTATTTTTAATTTGTGAGGTAAAACTTTTTTTATGATATCTATAATCTTTTAAAGAAGTGCTATTAACCGTAATATTGTGAGAAATAATAGCCATTCTTTTTCGCTATTAGAATGTTATTTTCCAATAAATGAAAGAAATATTTTAAAGCACGTAATCATATTTCAAACTATGCAAGTTTATTGACTGAAATATAAACAAATCTTGTTATTAATATTTCAATAAAAAATAAAACCAAATTAATCGCTCAAACGTACACATGCCATAACTTCTGGCAATAATTAAACGGCAAAATTATGTACAATGTTGCTAATGAAAAAGCTTATAATTTTAAATGTTTTTTATAGTAATTTAAAGAAAATTAAAGGAAGAAACAATATGTAATAAAATTTGGATTCATACCAATGTAATTTCAATCATGGTAAAAATAACTTGGTAAAAAATAAATCACCAATAACTAGAAGAATGAAACTAATCTATTACAATTGCCACAAAAGCTGAGTATCTGAAAAGAAAATTGTGTACAATAGTGTCAGTGAGATGTTGCATATTCTAAATATTTATTTTACAATAATTTAAGATAAAAAATAAATTAAGTCTGAATAAAAATTGATACAAGTGGATATGACCCACAATTATTTAAGTTTTTCTTCAAATGAAACAATATTAAATAATTTCTATAATTTTTATTAGTATGAAATTATTTTCGACTTGATAAAATAAATATTATTTTACTCCCCATTTGTGTTAAAAGAAAATTGAACTAGTAACAATTCGTTTTTCTTCCCCCAATTTTTACATTGTCTGGCGGAAGGGCACACTACAAATAGGTGACGAGAAACTGCCACAAAATAAACAGGCTCTAGTTTTCCTGTTGAATATAGCAATATTGTTGGGTCGAGTTACATCTATTCTAATAATAGGTCGAACGTTTTATGGAAAGGATTTCGCATTAATTAATAAGTGTTTTATGACTAGTGAATATGACCGGCGGACCACTTATAATAAGAGTTCTGGTCTTCACGACGGTGGCATTCAATTTACCCGGAACTAGTAAGTGAATATATATAAAGTAAATATTACCAGGGCCTGACTATGGCAGGGGCATACGCCTCTGCCAAAGAGGGGGCTTAACAGAGGGGGCCACATATCGAAAAATACCATAGACAAGATTTATACATGATCCCTCATTACTGAAGTAGTGAAGGGCTCCAAAGAAGTGTTAGTCCCTGACCCCAATTAGGCTAGGTTGAGCTCTGAATATAACTGAAACAGAGTTACTAGATATTAAAATGGAAACAAACTTAAAAAAAATTTTCGAAGTAAAGTTACTTATTTTTATCTGATTTTAAGAAACAAAATAACGTATTTTAAATTTTTCAGAAATGGACATTCATTTCAACCTTATTAAATATGCTTGAATTTTTTCGAGAAGAAAGGAAATTTAAATCGAAGCTTTTGCGTTTTATAAACGTAGGAAACAAATTTTCCATTACAAGTTAAGTGCTCATTTATCATCTCTGAAGGGGAAAAAATTGAAAAACAAAATGTCTATTTTAAATTGTTTCTCTATATAAAAGTGAGAAATTTGTTAACCAACATCAAGCACTTTATAAACATTTTAAATAAATATGTTTTCCCCTTGGCAATGATGAAAATTGAATACTCGCCTTGTCATGCGTTTCAACACAAAACGTAATGTTTGCAATCAAATAATCAGATCATAATTGCAATCTCTTTTCCTTTAAGATCGTGTTAGATGTTGTTTCAGATACAATCGGATGACGTGACTGTATTCTCAAAATAAGTGATAATAGACCTTCGAAAGTCAGTGCAGACAGTAAAGATCGAGAATCATAAAGTCACGAAACTTTTCAAGGAGGTAAAAGACGATAATTGAAAAATGTTTAAACCGATTTACCATCAATTTAATCAAAGAACAAGCATTTTTTCGTGTGATCGTTCATAATAATCAAATGCGATAATGGCGTGTTGGTGAAAGTCATGTAGTGTTAATGAAAGTCGTGGGAGAAGAATAAACTTTGCAGATTGCAACTTCAATTGCAATTGGATTTGTAAATTCTATTTACATCAGTAATAAATCAAGAAAAATGAGTGGGCGAAACTAGAAGATCTGGGATTGAATTTTAATTTTTAAAAGTGTCATTTGTAGAAATAATTGAATTTTGATAAAACGCAAAAAAAAAAACATTATCTAATTTTGTTGCAAATAAATTTTAATTTAAGATGTTAGATTTTGATAGATTATAGAGAGATTAAACATAAGGTATTCGAAAGGGTTGTTTTTATCTTCTTTGATCATTATGAACTAAAAGAATACATAGGCGCAGAAGTTTAGAAAACCATACATTTACCGATATGATAATTGTTTTTATATTTGTTATTTAATTTTATGTATTTCGGAAGAATTTTACAATAGATTTATTTCTTTTCTTATTTCTTGAAGTGCAAGATTTTTGAAACTTTGTATTTTTATGTTTTCTTAAGACCATCATACTATTAGGTTGTTCGGAAAGTAATTTCGTTTTTTCCTGACAAAGGATTTAATTGCATTTTTCGCACCCAATTTCATACTTAAACCGCAAAATCATTTTATGTTTTAAGAGCTGATATAGCAAGGCTTGAGTGTGAAAAAGTGCAGCTGATTCTTCGCAGTAGTTTTTGGATGGTGCCCTTTTAAATATGGAGAGCAATAAACAGCATTTTCGTCATTTTTTTCTTTTTTGCAATAAAAGGTAAAAATGCTGTTCAAGCCAGAAATAAATTAGCCAATATGTGTGGAGAAGATGTGTTAACAGTACATCAGTACCAGAACTTATTTGCAAAATTTTTCCTACAAATGAGGAGGCCAAAAACCACCTCGATCAGTTTTTTTTTACAGCAAAGACCAAAACTTTTATGAGCGTGTAATCATGTTACTACCAAAAATATGGCAAAAGGTATTAGACCAGAATGGCAATTTTATAATTTAATAAATAATTTATTCATTAAACGAAAATTTCTTTTCATTTTGACAAAAAAATACGAAATGACTTTCCGAACAACCCAATACTTTAATATTTTTAAATTTTAAATTGTCAGTTAATCGATTAGTATAATAAAGTTTTGATTCCATACTTGTGATGCAATTGAGAAGATTAATTTGAATATGGGGAAAAAATTTCTCAATTTTTTAAATATTTATATTATTAAAATATTCATAATTATTTATAAGATAAATTTAAAACTACGAAATTAATGGGAATTAAGTTTAAAATTCTGCTTTTTAGAACCCTAGTAAAAGTATTTTTACCAAAAGTTTGCTTTAATCTGTTTTTTGTAAAATTCTTTAAACCAAAAATTTGTTGCAATAGGATTTTTTTTTTATTTTCAGGTATACAAAAAGAAAATATTCTAAGCATCAAAAATTTCGAATCCAAGATTTTGATGAATCCCCATGCCTCCTACTATCTGAATTCAAAAAATGTGTTTTGGGTTTACGTCTGTCTTTCTGTCTGTCAGTAAATACGTTAATTCGGAAACGCCTTGAGCTGTACTGATGAAATTCGGTATATGGACTTGATACTAAATTTATAACTTTTATCAAATTTTCAACAAAATCCATTTCTAATAAATCTGGCTCTCTGACTTTCCTAATATAAGTTACGATAACTATGAAGGAAAGAAAGCTTGAGGAATAAAATTTGTAGCATTTAATATGCAGATCTTGCATATCACATTTAAAATGAAACCAAGTTATCAAGAAGTTAAATTTCAGTTAGTATGTATTTTCACAAGCAATAAATGTGAGAATGCAAAAACGGAAAGATTTAATATTTGATAAGTTATTTTGTGATTATAATTATTATCTTGTATCAGTTTTGGGGTTTTATCGTCAGAAAAAAAAAACATCCAAAATATTCATTCGGTTTTCTGATACTTTTGTATTAAATGTATTCCAGCAATTAATTGCCAAAAAAAGTTGCCAAAGATCCCACTTTAACAATAATAGCCATTGACATACAATACGATTAACAAATATATTTATTAAAGAGCATGCAAAAAAATTAGAGATTTTTTCTCCCATTGGTTTAAATGGAAAATGACTGGTGAAAAATACAACAGTTATTTTCTTAAGTTTTAACGGAAATATTATTTTTTTAAATTGTGATATCTATTAGGAGAATAAACTTTTGAATTGCATAAAAAGTCTATTCGTACAAAAAATATCTGATGGCATTTTAAGATAAATGCGTTTTAATAATTATCATTATCTTATAACTTACTGACTCTGCAGTCTTTAGGGCTCGATAACCACAGGAGTGTTTTGATATTTAAAATATATTTTAATGTACAAAATATATTTCCTGAAAAAAAAAATTTGATCAAAATTTATGCATTTCTCACAAATTTCACCATCAATATTTTCCGTTATATTTCTCACCTCTACTGTATATCTAAACATTTAATCATTCAAATTCCTGTAAATATTTCGTTGTAATTAGGATAAATTTTAAATTAAAAACAAAATGAAAAGGCTGAAAGTATAGTCATTTCAAGCAAAACTTAATTGTTAGGAACTAACTTAATAGTTAAAACAAAATGAACAAATTTAAGAAACAAATATGGTTAAAATTAATTCAAAGAAAAACCTGATATTATATTCGTATTTCTTTAGATTAGTCTAAAATTTATTTATTTCTCTTAACCATAATTCTCTCTCACACACATTCTCTCTCTTTCTTTTCTCTCTCTCTCTTTTCTTCCTTTCTTTTTTTTTTTCTTTTATAATCCTTTTTTCTAAAAGACCAAAATGAAATACAATTTTTCCTTTACAAGGGAATATTTTTCAGAATACTCCTAATAATTTTTTTTCTGTAAAAGTTTCAAAATTTTTAAAATCCAACATCGCCATGCTTGAAGATTTGCCCGCCAAAACTGGGTGTGTTTATTTGATGAATGGTATCTTCCATGGAATGTGCGCAGGTGCGAAAGGTGAAAATCTTTCGTCTCCGCCTCTACAGCTGACGTCAGTTCGTTCTATCAAATAGAAATCTGTTTTCCTGTTATTTGAACCACCCTTTTAAAATAACGTGATTCTAACTTATTGGAAACAACATAACACTAATTTTGTTTTCACTTTCCTCTTCACGATGTGTGAATACATCCTCCTATCTTTGTATTGGAGCTAAAATAATAGTAAACAAAGCCTCTGTAATGGTTTCAGATTGCTCAGGCGAATCAACGAGTTGATAGCATTTCAGTCACTTAGATCAGAATGCTAGTTAGGGCAATTTGCATCTGGTTTCATTAGAAAGCTTTGGAGAATTTTCAATTTTGTACAATTTCATACTGTTTTTGGAATTTATGAAGACATAATATTAATATTGACATCAAGTAATATATATCTAAAAAGGAGATATATATCAAGCTTAGAAATATTATAAAAAGACAGAAATTGCTTTAAAAAAATGGAAGAGAACATTTTCGAATCTTCTGATAAAAATGAAATTAGACCAGAAAAATCAAGAACAAAAGAATCAAATTCCTTCTCGATTTCTAACCTGCTTTCAATACCAAATACTAAGACTGAATCTTCCGCGCATAAGCTGTCTAGTCCAACTGTTCAACCTGAAATACAATTTCTTCATGATGTTTCTTACTGTGACAGTCGAACTTCTATATACAACAAATCCCACCAGTCATCGTCTGCACAAATCGGAATTCACCAAATTGGAAAAAAAGATGAAAAATCATCATTAGAACTTGGTTCCTTGATTGACAGAAGATTCCAAGAAAATGTTAGGCACCTTAACAGATATATGCCAGAAAACTTGAAAGTGAGTAAGTTTCATCCATATCAGTTGAATGCAGCTCAGCTGAACAATTTAGTCTACCTATGTGAAACATCGCAAAGTCTACCGCATGGATTCATACCAGTGTTACCCTATGGAGTTGGCGGAAGAATACTTAAAGAGAGTAAGTTCATTTTTTATTTTAACTCATTATTTAAATGTGGAGATAAATTCAATTTGATTTGATTAGTAAAACAGTATAAAAAGTTTGTTAAGTCAAAGCTTCAAAGTCTTATATTTCAAGGTGTTTATTTTTATTGCATTGTAATAAGCATAAAACAATAGCACTATTTACAAGCTCAATTCTAGTAATATGTATGTTATTTCAAAATAACATTTAAAAAAAATACCACTGTTTATAAATCAACTTATAAAAATACAAATAACTTCATTGCAAAATATTTTAAAAAATAGAAGCGCTAAAATGTTAAATTAAGTAACATGCATACAGCTTCATTGTAAACTATTTGTTTAAAAAATAAGTATTAAGAGAACGAATCATAATAATACGTATATTACTTAATTATGCCAGACTTTAATTGAGAATAATATGTACAAACAAAAAAATTTACAGAATGCATACTACTTTATTATAACATATTTTTTTAAAGCATTATTTACAAACCAATTCGTAATAGTTCATACAACACTACGTTAAAGGAGATTTTTAAAGGAAAATAGCAATATTAACAAACCAAATTATAATAGAATGCATACTACTTTGTAGCAAATTTTTAAAAATAGTATTATCTGCCAACCAAATTATAGTTACATGCTAGTTTTTTCGTCATAGCAGATTCTGCAGAGATGGACCGATTTGCAAATTAAATTATATTAATCGTAACAACTAAATGTTTTTATCGGTCATTTATGCTTTTTTTAAATACTACTATTTACAAACCAAATAATAATAATACACGTATCCTTGCGGTGACGTAGATTTGAAAAGATAGAATTATTAACAAAGCAAATTATAATAGAATGCTTACTACTTTGTAATAGATTTTAAAAAAATATTATCCACCTAAAAATATAACATGTATGCTCTTTCAATATAGATTCTACAGAAATAGGCCAATTTGCAAATAAAATTATAGCATTCGTAAAAACTCGGTGTTGTTATCATCATTTTAGGCATATTCTAAATTAGATCTGCAAACATGACCCTCAAAACACTTTATAACTTAATCGAATGTCATAAATATATAATTTTGTTTTTTAAGGAGGTTTTTGGTACTGTAAACGAAAGTATTCATATTATTTATATCTTCATTAAAATAAGAAAACACTAATATATAAAATTAATTTTGAGTAATTGAATAATGGTTTTATATTTCCTAATAAAAAATTTTTGAAATTCAATTTATATATTTTTTTAAAAAATTTAGAATACTGTTACAAGCTTACATCCGTTACTCTTAAATCAGGATTTAAAAGAATTTATGTTAAGAAACGTTTGTTAATATACATTCGAAATGATAAATTCATATTTTTTAGAAAGAATCAAACAAAAGTGCAAATTCTTTTTGAAGTAAAATATTAGTAGAAAAACGCAGATGGTTCATGGTGAAATATTATATATAAAGCAGGTCTCGTGCATCATAACATTTCAAGGGAAACTAAAAATATTGCAGTGATGATTGATATTGAGTAAACGATAGTGATTATCATATAAATTATATCTGCCGAAAATTTTATAAACGGAACTAAGATTGCTTTATTTTTATTCATTATTTTACTACAGAATTAAATATACATGTCCTGAGGTTCGCAAAATAGTCTTACCAAAAGGTGATAAATCTCATGAAATTCGATTATATGAAATAAATTAGTGAAATATTATTAAATATGTAAATATTTTCTTAAATATTTGAATTTTATTAACTTCAAATTAGCAAATGCTTTACAAGCTGAAGATGATTTTATGAATTATTTTTTTAAATTCATACTTATATATGCATATTTCATAAAATCAAATTTATTTCTATTACATGCTAATAATTAATTTCGTTTTTTCAAGTAGTTCTGTAAGCATTACATTAAAAATGAAATTCTATGAACTTAGAAATGTTTTGAATGAAATTATAGCAGAAAGTAAGAATTCGATTTTTTTCGTTCCTTTAACATATAATTGACATTCTTCATTCAAATAATACCAAAATAATATTTTAATCTGTTGGGAACTCAAACTATACAAGATCAAAAAGAAATATGAACCGATTATTATGTCTGAATGGTTCTTGTAAAATGTAAGGAAATAAATTTTCAACAAGTAGGAAACACCCCGGTTAAACTCTACCGCAATCCAACAACGCAGTTTGCATTTATATTCACCAAATAGTGAAGTGAATAGATTCAAAAATATTTTTTAATACAATGCCACTTTTCACTGCCCTACTCATAGTATTTTTAAATGTTCACACACACAAATACCTCAGCAGTGGAAGTGGTCTCAAAATGTCCTCGCATACTCTCTAATTGAGTATTTATCCTCTTCCTCAAACATCGTGAACTGAATGTCTTGCAAGGCGTTAATGAACAATATTTAAGAAAAACATACCCTTAGCCTGAATCTAGCATTTTTACTTAATTTATCATGCAATTAATCCCTTTTATGTGGGTAATATACAATTGCCCGAAAGTTGAATACGCATTTTAGACACCATTTCTTCCACCGATTAAATACAAAAGTTGCCATGCAACTACATTTGTAATCACAAAACTTCATTCATAATTTCCTTTATTTTAGGGGTTGCTTTCTGAATAATTATCTTTACAAATACGTGGAAGTAAAAATCGGCAGACAATCAACTACTGGATAAATTTAGTTCAAAATTTAATAAGAATCTACATTTAGGTGTTAAACCTTCTTAAATTTTGTACTAATCGAGTTAACATATACTTAAACAACCAAATAGATAGACGTCCTCTCAATATATTTCTTTTAATATTAGATTTTTTAAAAACCTAAAAATTTGGTGTTAAATCCATATACCAAATTTTCGTCTAGCTCAAAGTGGTATTTTGTCAATCTCGAGCTCGATTTTTTTAAAACTTTTACAATACTTCTTCTCTCTGTACTTTATATATGAGAAATTGAAAACGGATTTGATTCAAAATTTAATCTACATTTTCCATTAATGAATTATTCTCCCAATTTCATCATGTAACTAGTTTGAATTATCCTATTCACACTCCCACAGATGGTTGTACTGATAAATGGACATCCTGCTAAAGAATTTCATTCAAAGTTATAGAAGTCCATAATTTTAGCGTTAAGTGTACTTACTAAATTTCATCTTCAGAAAACGTTTTTTAGATGCCTTTTTATGGTTAATTACTCCGAACTCCAAAATGGTTGAAATGGGGAAATTCATAAATACGTGTAAATGCTTTTTTAAACAATTATACTTTTCATTTCTATGCTTCCTATATTGAAAAACAAACAAGCAAGAAAAAAATCAGAATGCACATTTTTAACTTATTAAAAAAGAAAGAAAGAATGTAATTACATGGGTTGATTCTGAATAATTAAACAATTTATAAATTGGATTTTTGACCGAATAAATATTTCTCTAATATGCTTATCATAGTTGAGATGCTTCCTATCTCCATTTTTACCTTTTCGGGTACGAAGAGAAAGCACAGTAATTATCAAAAAACTGTCAACTCAAGAATTTGGTGGGTTGTAAATTTCTGCGTTTCAGACTTTATTGAGGCCACCCAAAAAGCACATTTTCTAATTATATCTGTTCCATTATTCTGACTGTATGTTTGCGAATTCGCAAATTTAACACATCTCCTCTTTGCATATTTCACTTAGATACAAAAAACGCATTTTTGAAATTATATCACCTTCTGTAAACGTGTTAACTGAGAAGCATTAGGAAATTTAGAATGTGATTTTTTATATCAAATTTATAAATTTTTTACAAACTTTGAATGAAATCTATTCAGCGGATGCTTGCCTTGTTAGCGGCAAGACAACAAGTTGTTGTTGTTGTTGTACGACTTAGCTACTTCATGTTTCACATTCGCTTGCACCGTCCTTTTTTACAGGGGAGCACATTCACACTACTTACAGATAGAACTCAGAAGGCTTCAAGTGAATACGACTACTATAAAACCTAAAATGATAAATAGGTAAAATTTAGTTCACATAATTAAAATCTAAAGCCTATACCCGTTTCAAACTTCCAATAAAATTCGGTGGAAAAATGGCGTTCTGCCAGTTTATGCTTTCGCAAACAAATAAACACTATAACTCAAAATCCCAAACATTTAAAGAAATAAAATTTGGCATTTAGTTCTAAAATCAAAAATATATATTAATATTAAAGTTTGAATTAAATTCGTCATGAAGTCGATCGTCTGGCATTCTGTAATTTCTTATGCATGTAAATAAGATAACTCAAATAAAACGACTGGGACAAATGAAATTTGGCATATTGTCTTGTTGTCAAAGGTAGTTGTGTGTCGAATGCAGTTCTTCAATAATGTCAAAGATTTAAAAAAAATAACTGCAAATAATATTATTTACTGTTAGATGCCATGATAGTTATCAGTAAGGAAGAAAAAAATCAATAATAAGAATTTAGATCGAGTTTTTATTTAAATAAATTATTTTGCAAGTCGTGCAATTATATTGTTATTATCTGTTACTTTGTAATCTTAATGCTGCACAATTCTGAGCCATATTAAAAGAAATCTGTCGAAATAAAATTATTTAATGACTGTTAACATCTAGGCCACAGCAATTATACATCTTGTATTAAATAAACCTGAATAAATCATTATACAATATTATCAGCAATCAAATATTGCATTTTCTCACTTTTTGAAATACGGGATTCTAAGAGGGAAAAATTAATAATTTTCTAGATATTTCAGATTTAAAAAAAAATGTTTTGAAACTGAAATATAACATTCGATGCAAAAAAAGCAAAATGCATAAAGTTTGAAAAATGCATTTTGCAACAGATATATAGCATTAATAAGTTTGAGTTTGTTTTATTATTAAGACAGTTTTGCTTAGAAGTAATGAAGACTTTGAACAGAAGTTCTACTTCATTGAAAAGAAGTGTCCTGGTTTCTATGCCATTGTACTAGAAACTTCGCTTTTTATAAATTTCATTTAATTTGTCCTCATTGAAGAATTTGAGATGCAGAATTTTTTTTACTTCCATGATAATGTTTATAGTCCTATTACAAGTAAATTGTATAAAACAAAAACCATTCACAAATTTCCACAGGATAAAACCTTGGACCAAATTGTTCAAAGTTTGACATGCAGTTGACTCTTAGGCTGGAAATAATCATTTAGAAAGTGGTTTTCAAAAATTTTACTCGAATTTTAAAATCACCCTCAATTTTAATGCTCAAAATCTTCATAACATAATATTGCACAAAATCTTTTTTACACTTTAAAACACTAACTACTAACCCTTTAGTAACATAAATTTTTTTCTGAAGAAATTTTTGTTTGATTATAATACATTTTTCCAATTTAATTTTATTAAATGAGACATTATTAATTATTTTTACTGATTATTATAAAGTATTATTATTATTTTATAATAATATTCCTTCTTTAATTTTTGCATACAGTAAAAGAACAAAGGCGAATATTTTAATTGTTCTTGCACGACTAAGCCAAAATAATCATTAGATTTTTTTTTCTTATTTCTATTTAATGCTTTATATATTTCGAAGCAATACATGCATTATTTTTAATGCCATAATGCTTTTACACTGACATTCTTTTCATTAACTAATTGATACAAATCATCGTAACCAGAATGCAACGGCTGATGAAATGGTGACAGACGAATGCAGCCTCAAACATTATCACATTACGATATTCAAACTAAAAATTCGAATTTAAATCTTTCTTTTATTTTTTTTTCGGACTTTCTTTTTTTTTCAGTAACTAGTATAGCACCGAAACGCTAGGAGAAAATATAGACAGTACGTATGTATAGTGAATTATATTTTTACATTCGCTTTTCTTTATTAATGACTAGTATCAGTGTTCATCTTAGTATAAAAAAACTTTGATTCCTCAGTTCTTATAGCAAAATAATAGTTGAAATTTACCCAAATTATTGCGATTATACGCATAAGTGTTTTTAGACGCCGAAAAGGTACCAATTTGTCGAACTGCACATAATAGCGAATGATAGGTTTTGTTTCCGCGCATCGGCATAAAAAGTGTAATTTAAATTTGTTCAAGCATAGTAATAATAACAGTTTTTATCGAAACAGAAGTCATGGTCATGGGTTAGTGGGAAAGTTGGCAATTTGTCTCAAGAAAAGTGTACCAAAAATGCACTTCTCAGACAGAAATAATGAACGGAAATGTTCGAAATTTCGTAAGAAAAAAATTATCATCAAGAAAAGTTGTCAAATCTTAAAACAAAATCTTAAATAGGACAAAGCTTAAAAGTCAAAAAAGAAAAAAGCAGACATTTCTAGAAACTTTAGTTTTAGAAATGTAATAAAAATACTAAAAATGTATTGATTTACTGTAGAGTTTGAATAATTTTATTTGTCAAAGAGGAAAATTTATTCCTATGTAAAACAATAAACTCGAATCAATATTTTGAAATAACTCTGATTATGTTTTATGAATTTATTCTGATACTTTTCATGTATAAACAGGGTAATAAAATGGAGAAAAATAATCCAGTTTCGGATTTTAAAAAAATTACTATAAAAGCAACTATTATAACATTGACAAAAAAAATCATGTCAGGACAGTCATAATTTTATACTCATTAGAAAATATTGTATAGATTTATTCCTTCATTTGTAAAAGATAGATCCTGAAAAAAATAGAGCAGTGGAATCAACATAAAAAAAGAATAAAATATTACTATCCTTCAATATTTTGATATAGAGCTGTTTCTTCGTATATTAGGAACAATGAGGATTATGAGAAATGATTTGATTGATTTTGACATAAAATCATAATATATTGACAAACTAATTTCAAATTACAACATGCGATATGCACGATGTAAAAATAACTCTACGAAACTAATTTTTTTACCTACATCATCCAAATTTCCAGCGTTGCTGCTCATTAAGAAAGTGTTTCGGAAATTATTAATTAGATTTTTATTTAAAAAATTAAATGGCTTTGAAATAAGGTTTCTTCACAATAATTTCAGAGTACATAATTTTACAGAAACCATTCTTACAACTTTTTAAAATTTACAAATAAACTTCTCTATGATATTAATTTCATTTCCACACAATCTTTTTGTCTAATTTTAATAACTTAAATAATTTCTACGAGGATATGTTGCATTGTTTTAATCATTGTTAATTATTCATATCGAGAGATTGAATATTGAGATTTTATTAAAGGCATTTCTTTTGGTTTGCACATTCACTATTTTATAATTAATAATTTTTTAATTAATTAATAATTTTATAATCAATAATATTGCTATACGTTCACTATTTAATTTAATAATGTATTGAGATTTATAAAGCTTAAAACATCATTATGTTTTGAGATTTCGGACTAAAGGTTTAAATCTTCTTTAAACTTACTTTTTCGAAAGCTCTCTAAGATGTAATAACATTCAAAATCAATGAAAAAAGGGACAAAAAAGGAAAGTTAGATCTTGATCGGATGTTTTTTCGGTAAGAACTTTTATGAAGATATGAATAGCGGTGTCCCAAGAATAAGTGATATACAAGGTGGATTTTTTTTTTCCTCCTTTTTTTTATCTACGTAGTAAAGAGAAAGTGTAAAATCATTAAAAAATACGAGCTCAAGATTCTTATGAATATTCACATTTTAAATCTCCCTGAGTTTCAAAAAACATGTTTTTAGAAATTGTCTGTCTGTGACAAATATAACTCAAAAACTCTTTGAATTTGACGGTTGAAATTTGTTATAAGATCTTTGCAACGAAATTGCAAATTTCTGTTAAATTTTGAGTGAAATAAAAATAAAAATAAATTTGAAGGAATTTGTTCAGAGAAGAGATTTTTGCATTGTTTGGAGCAAAAGGGTTGGGGAACAAACACGTTGTTGAAAAGTGATAAACAAATATAAAAATTTTTTTTTTTATAATTTTACAAGTCATTCAAAACAATAGTGGAGTGGGGTAGGTGTTTTCTTTCGCAAAGCAGAAACAAAATAAAGAAATAGGACTGGAAGTACTTTTTATTATTATTATTATTTTACAAAGACTCCATATTGTATCGAGACCTGAAACAAATTTTTCGCCGGCGTTTTTGCATAGAATTAGTGCGTTTTCCCCTTGATATGGGTGTCCTGGATTCGAGTCCAGGCTCGGGCATGGTTATTCTTCCCCTGTTCTATCTGTGAATGTGCCCTGCTGTAAAAAGGGGATGTGCAAGCGAATAAGTGATGCGTGAATTCCAAAGTCGTACTCTTGACCCTACTAAAACAAGAGACGCACCCTATCGGCTTAAATCGCTGTCTTCGTAACAGCGGGCAAAAAAAAGTGCCATAAGAAATAACAACACAAAAATTTCAGTGCTT
The DNA here is from genome assembly GCA_026543055.1 of Argiope trifasciata. Taxonomy (NCBI): domain Eukaryota; kingdom Metazoa; phylum Arthropoda; class Arachnida; order Araneae; family Araneidae; genus Argiope; species Argiope trifasciata. Next base: position 781,364 of record JAPMOQ010034295.1, read on the forward strand.
ATTTTCTTTATTTCCTAAGAAACGTATGAGTGCTGATTGATTGCATAATTCAATTATAATAAAAAGTATTCACGTAGCAAATTTTATTAAAACTCAAGAAAAAATATGACACGTATAAAGACGTTAAATGTTTTGTATTGAAATTTGGGCCAAGTTATGTTTTTTTTTTAATATTGGTTTGAGAGTATCTTGTAAAAAGAAATTAGTTTCGTCAAAGTTTTATAAATGCATCTTTAATTTTCTCATGATTTGCAGTTTTTATATTGTAGTTAAGAAATGTTTTTCATTAAAAAAAAATAGGAGAATTCTTCTATAAAACCCAACAATATTTAGTAATTGTTTGAACCTTTTACTTTGCTTTTTTGAAATTAATTCTGAATATTTTAATTTCAGATTGAAATAATTCATTTGCCAAGCTTTGAATTTAAAATTTGTCCACATAGATACGTTTTAATTAAACTATGCATTTTTATTAATTGAAATTTTATGAATTAAAAATTGATTAAAATCAATTTGATGTTTAATTTTTCTCTTATTCCTACACTTATTAATATCTATTTACATATATGTGGGTGAGCATTTTTTTAGAAAACATAAAAACATAGTACCAAAAAATTACAATAATTTAAATTTGACTTCTAGCAAAACTAGAATTTTTTTATTGTAACTGCTTTATTCATCATAAATTCTTTTTAGACACACTAAAAACAACTTCATATTTTGTGATTCTCATTGATGCTATTTTAGAATTGTACTATTGTACTATTCACTTCTTTGAGTTCATATGCATCTTATTACAGTTCTAAAAATTTGAGTTAAAACTGCAGTAATGTATATATTGCATATGTTTAATTGTTTAATTAACATTATTTTTTATAAACGTAATTAAAAGTAACCAACAAAATCGAAAAATAAAGTACGGATGAAAGAAATAAAGTTGACAGACGAATGAAAAAGTGGTATACATAAATAATGGAAATAAATACCAAATAGAGACTTAAACTATAAAATTTGGTCTATTACATCCTACTACTAACGTATTGTAAACAGAAATTACTTCAAAGTAAAAAAAAAATCCATAAAATTCTAATTACTTAATTTTAAGAATAATAGAAAAACATATGGTGAAATAATCTTTCGAAAGAGAAAAATTTATTTGTTATCAGAGTATTTGATTGTCATTAATAAAAAGAAAAATATTTGAATTATAAATACTTATCAGTAAAAAAGAAAGTGAAAGAAAGTTCTGTAGTGCGAATGCAGAAGTAAAAGGATATGACAATGTTTGTTTTTGTATATAGTTGGAAGAAATATCATTCAATGCAATAAAATCCAAAAAGAAAGTTAAATAAAAAAAAATTTCAATGTATCTAACTTAAATAAAATAGAAAAAAAGGTTTATGATGCAATAATTGTAACCATTGAGATTAAAAGTTATAAATTACTTGGCAAAATAAAACCATTTAAAAAATCAAACAGTTTAAAAAAGCAATGTTTAAAAAGTAGTCTTCATTTTAAGTATTGCTCATATTACAATGTATAAATGCAATAACAAGAGGAACTAAGCATTTGATTTTCTTCTTAATGCTCAAAGAAAGTAATTTTTTTTATCATAACTTCAAAATCGGCGAAAGCATGTGATTGAATTATCTGATGGAAAAAAAATGAAATAATTTGAATTTCACAGAACAATAAAAATTTCATTGTAAATTATCTATTGAATAAATTTTGAAAAACATTAAATTTAAGAAACAACCGTACAGAAGTGAAATTTTCATCTCTGAAAAGCTTATTTAACTTTTAAGATGTAACTCATAATTAGACTCATGTAACTCATTTTTGCACTATAATATTTTTGATATATATAACCTACATGCCCAAAACAGGATTTTTAATAACTGGTATTGATTTTTAATGCTGATATTGAAACTGGTTTTTCTTTCGGTTTAAAGAGAATAAGTGCAAAATTTCATCAATACTAGACAAAAATTGCGTATTTGTATAAGGAACTCATATATACATGAAAAGAAATTTTTTTTTATATAATACTAACTTTATTACCTGTTTTATTCTCCGATAGAGACTATTTCTTTATTGATTATGATTAATTTTTATACTTTATTATTACTAATTAATTTAAATACTTGGCTGAATCGATGAGTTTTTCTCTTATTGTTCATAGATTGTAGTCAATTCTTATTGGGCACAAAGAGTGTCAAATGTTTCAGCCAGTATCCCGTTCCGATATGCAATTGCATTCTGATGAACTCTTTTTTCTCATTATTCCTGGCTTTCAGTAGCTTTCTAACTTAAAGTTACTGTTGCTATTTCTGGCACTCGCCATTGACAAGCCCGCTGATTAAATAGCCATTGAAATTTAATCTCAATTTTTTCCATCTCTTGTTTTTTTCAGTAGCGCCATCTAGGGCCAAGAGTGTGAGTTAGTTATTACCTTTTTTACAGGATGAACTTCATTCATACATTACATTCACTCCTCCACAAATCGTAATTTAGACCAGGATCATAGAACGATCACCTCTGGACCAGCATTCCCTGTGGTATTAATCTTGATAAGGAAGACTTTGTCGCCACTACAGATTTATATGTGAATCACTAATTTAAAGTTTGTAAACGATCTAATGCTCAGTATCCCATTCCTACTATGAAAGTTTACTTAATTTTCTATTGACCATTATCATTGTCTGATCATTGCTATTTAGTTTCTTCCAATCACGTCATTGCTCGTCCCTGAATTTTTAAAATTCAGTTCAATTAATCTGTTTGCCTTTTTGCTCTTCAATTTGTTACTTCCTAAATTGCTTTTTATGTACCAAGCCAAGATCTGAAGGACATTGAAGTTGTTTCATTCAGGCATTTATAAAATAAATCATTTCCAAAGCTCTTATGGCATGGAAGTTTTCGAAGATATTGAGGAAAAAATGCGAAAATTTTGCTTAGTTTATAATTAAATTTTACAATAACAAGCAATTTTTAACAATTAATTAATTAAAAACGAAACTTTTTAATCTTATTAAATAAAAACTTCAGAACTTAATTAAAACTAATAAAAATGCTACCAAAAATATGTGAAAAGGAAAAGAGAAATATCAAAAATACATAAAATAATTCAAAGTTTTACCATTATTTAGTTAAAGAATATCTAAAACTTTTTTATTTAAATGAAATAAAAAAATTTATTCGAACTTAACTATTACCAGCTGAATTAAAAATTAATTTTGAAGAATTCGTTAAAATTAGGTAAAACATTTTATCGCAGCGAAATTAACATCAGTGTCATTTTATTGCTATTAGAAATGATGTAAAAATTATTTCTGTGCTATAAATGTTACCGATATTACTGCCAAAAAAATGGTAAAAATAATATTAAATTTTTATTTAATTAAATATTTTAACAATTAATTCATTTTAAAAACTAAAAATGATACAATTAATCTAAAAAAATGTGTCCTAGAATGTCATGTGCAGATTTCAGGTCGTTACATTCATTGCTTAGGAGAAGCTGTTAAGACAGTTTAATATACACGTGCATTTTCTGCTTAATACCATTAAGAGACAGTTCTTCTTCCCTCTAATTTTTTTCTTAAACAACCCATACAAGAGGAAATATCGTAATCGTCGTAATTCGAACTCAAAATTTCGATGAGCCTATAAGTTTCAGATTTATGAGTATGAAAAACTCATTTTTTGTAATCTGCTTTTCTGTCAGTAAACACACAGAATGTTCAAAAGTTCTTTAAGTTCGACAGATGAAATTTAATAAGGCCCAATTTGTAAATTGCTTTCTTTTCTTTATAGAAGGCCTGACTAACAGTCAACCGTTTAATATATTTGTTTCAAAATTCGATTTGAATTTACGCAATGAATATTACAACTATTAATTAAATTTTATTAATCTAAGTTGTTATTTTATATTATCGCGTTTACATACATATGTACAAAAATATATTCTGACAAATGGTCAACTTCTTGACAAATTTAGTTCCAAATTTGATGCAGTGCTAAATTTTGGATACCTAACATTTATGCCAAATTTTATATATCTAGATGTTTACTTTTTGTAGTAGTCGTGTTTATTTATATTATGTCACCCGAATAGGCAGAGTTCCTAAGAGTGTTTTTCAATCAAAATTTGATAGAAATTTAAAAAAATTAGATGTAAGGACCCTAGACTAAGTTTCATCTGTTGAACTGAAAGCGTTTTTACGTTATAATATTCACATTCAAACGGATCGATAGGTAGAATTCCAAAAATGCGCACTTCGGACTCAAAATCGTGGAGATACGCCAAAATCTCGAGGTCTATTATCCTGACGATTATAATATTTTCTTTTTTATACTTCATATTTAAAAAAGTTTTTTTTTAAGAAAAAAAAGGTTGTTATGTGATAAAATATTATATTGAAGTTAACTGCTGAAAACAAATCACAACTACCCTATTAATAACCAGGCATCATTTCTGATTTTAATAAATGTTATAATTATTACATCAATTTATGATTTAAAAAGATTTAACAATTGCAAATAGATTTTATTTCATTTTATATTTTTATCCAGAATTTTTGAATACCTAAATTCTGTTATCTAAAAAAAATTCGTTACATTTTTTATTATTAAATTATATAATATCAGATTCTATACTTTACAGGTTTTATAATATTTCAAGATTTTGCCTGTTTTGGCTGCTATGAAATTCAGCAAGAAAAAAAAAGGGGGGGGGGGCAATGAAATAGATAAAGTAGCATAAGCATAATATTTTATCTATACACAAGGAGTTGAATTTGTTTTCAAGTAAGAAATAGGCAAACAGAGCTTATATTAATAAAAGCATGGAAAACAAGCAATATAAAAAAATTAGTTAATTCCTATTCAAGTCAACAAAGAAAAAAATTATTATAGTTACTTTTTATTAAATAATTATAATTAATATAAATATATATGTACATATGACAGAATCACAATATTAAGTGGCAAAATAGAAAACAAATATCCATGCAATTTTCCCTTTTCATTTTTATTTAAGGTGTTGGACTATTATTTTTGTTTGTTACAAGAGTGTGAACTAATTGTAGCAATTGAAAAAACTGTAGCAAGATTCACAAATCCTATTATATAATAAATCAGAATTTCCTATTTCTTAAATAGTGTTTGGAATCAATCATATACTATAAGGAAGAAAATCACGAAAAAACAATAGAATTTCATCCTAACATTAAAAAGCCAATGCTGAAAAATTTATACAAAAACAATTGCAGTTTCCGGTGGAAAACTTATACAAATTTTTTACTCACTATAATGGAATATGTTTTTTATTCACTATAATCGATCACTGGTAAATAGCTGAAGAAAATTCGATTTTCTAAGAGTAATTCAAATAATTCTTCTTAAAATTCTCAATTATGTATTGAATCCAACTTGGTGACCGATTTTTTTTCATAACAATTTAGTATTGTTAAATGGTAATCTAGTAGCTGAAACATTTGATAGAAAAAGACACGTTTTTTTAGACACGTTTCACGAACTTTTTAGACACGAACTAATTGAAACAAAAATTTGACACAAAATTGCACTTTCAGTCTCAAATTCCCATACCAAATTTTATATATTTAAGTCACTGAGTTTTTGAATTATCGCATTTACTTATTTCTGAAAATACAGACCAACGGACAATCGACCCGTCGTCGGAATTGGCTCAAACTTTCACAAGTGCTATGCATTTTTAATCAGTGCAATAAATTTTATCTATTTAGCTCTCTTCACTTTATATTTACACATAACTTAAATTCAAACAGACAGATAAACAGACTTTCACGGAACGGATTTTACACAAAATTTGATAGAAACCTGCAAATTTGGTGCAAAGACCGTATACTGAATTTCAATACGTGAATCGCCAATCTAAATCCTTTGGAGTTATCTGTACAAAGAGACGGACATTTTCCACAAATATATTTTTCGAATTCA
>JAPMOQ010034295.1:790632-850692 GCA_026543055.1 Argiope trifasciata
ATATATATATATATATATATATATATATATATATATATAATCTGAGAAAGAATACATACTTACTTTAGGTCTAACTGAAATTTTTACAGTAAAATCCCCTCCATGATCTCCTCCAACTTGCTTTACAAATGATGTCACAAGATAATACTCCTTGTCATCAATTTTCTGTATTCCAAAATTTTCACCATCGTGTTCAAGCCAGGTGTAATGATTAACATCGTCCCATTGGTCACACCAATGTCTAATATCTATCCTATTATTAACAACTTTTTGTGAAAACCACATAATTCCAGTAGATAAACCTTGAGGACTACGTGTCCGCATTCCAAAATAGCTGCCAGGTCTGTATGTACCCCAGTACCGGGTTGGTACATCTAATCCACTCTTTGTTATAACTTTCGGAAGATTAAGAGGAGTTATCACAAGATTTTCCAAATGATGTTGGTAGAAAAAATATACTATACTTAGAATCACAACCACAATATTAAAAGCCACAAATATTGCAACCTTGTTGTTCCATTTATCTAGGAATGGACTTTTTGTTTCCACAGTATGTTTCATGTACACAGTTTTTTTAGAGCGGCCACTCCTGTTTCCACTACTTTTATTTTCTTTGAATTGGGCATTAGCTCGATTATTAACACCAGATACTTGCCTAGCCATTATTTCTAAAATAAAATAAATAAATATCATAAAAATTCTATTATTGAATACATGAACACATCTTTATTTTAAAAAAATCCTGCATTTCATTTTAACAGAAAAATAGGAAACAATCACTTTTAAGGATAAAAAAAGGAAATACTGTAAACATCTTAAAATAAAATTATATAGAATCTTCCATGGAATTTTAAACTATAACTAGACATCAAATTAAAATATTAAACACAAAAAATAAATGACAAAAAACTCTTATCATTTAATAAGCAATTCTAATGTATTAAAATAAGTTTTTTTAAATGAATTAACAATGAGATGGCTTATCTCACATAACTTTTATCCGTTAAACTTAAACATAAAATTTGTAAAACATTCGATTTTTTTTTATGTAACATATGTGATGGAATCAAGTTGCTGTTTTATTATAAAAATTTAAAAGAATAATAATAGCTTAGTAATGTTCATCTTTAGTTTAAAAATGCAGATGTTTAATAATGAATTGCTCTTAAAAATGAACTTTTAAATATAATTATTGAACATGAATTAACATAAAACTAAATTTACATATTTTTCATACATTCATTATTGACAAACATTTCTAAAATTCTTAATGTTCAACAAAATTGATTCGATGAATTAATCTTTACATTAATGTAAGGTAAATCTTAAATTAACTTTTGAAAACATAAATTTCAATGCAGAGAAAGAAGGTGCTTTTTACTAGTCCAAAGTCATTAGAAAATAAGGTACAGTAAAAGCTCCTTATTCGCGCTTTCACTATTCGCGGATTTAAAAAATGTGACCCAATTCCTATATTCGTGGCTGAAAATTTCTTTATTCGTGGTTTCTTTATTCAACCTGCCAGTGTTTTGGCGTGCTAATAAAAAAAACATGGGTTACAAGGGCTATTTTTTAAGACTGGATCTGGAATTGTTTTGTTTCTGAAGTTGAAACATTATTTTAAAAACAAAACCAAATTTAAAGTACTTCTAGTTTTGGACAATGCACCAGGTCATCCTAGCGAATTTGAAACTATTCATCTAAATATAAAAGAAACATTTTTACCTCCCAACATGATGGCATTGCTTCAACCTATGGACCAAGGAATGATCCAGGCCTTTAAGCTCTATTACATTAGACGAACCTTCAAAATCATATTGGATAATATGGAAAGTAATCCTGATATGAATGTTATGGGATGCTGGAAGAAATTTGACATAGCAAAATGCATCGTAAACATAAAAGAATCATTCGAATAACTGAAGCCACACATATTGAAGTCATGCTGGAAAAAACTGTGGCCTGCTCTGACTGTGGAAAATGATGAAGAATCTGTGCAAGTTCAAACTTTGACATCAAACATAGCCGAAATCGCAAATGGAATAGAACGAGATGGATTCGAACAGATATAATCAAGTGACATTCAGGAATTGCTTGAATCGCAAGATGAAGATTTGACTGAAACCGACTTGGAGGAAATGTTAAATTCATAGCCTATTGAAGAAGAGGCTTCAATAAGCGCTGGAAACGTGACATTTCATTTGAAAAATCTTAGTGAAGGTTTAAGAATGGCAAATTAGCATTGTGATTTCTTTCTGAACATTGACCTGTCTATGGAACGAAGTCTTATTTTTAAGAGGCAAATTGCTAATGCGACTGCTGAGTATCAGTCTGAATTGAAGGAGCTTTTAAAAACTGCCAAGCAAGAGAAAATGACAAAATTCTTCAAACCATTGCCCAAGATAATTAATCAAAATGTTCAAAAACTTCAATTAAATTATTTATATATATATATATATTATTTTGTCACCGAGGAACGTATCCCCTATAATCCCATATAAATTACCATTCCGTATTCATGGTTTCTGCATTCACAGTATATTTATGGAACATATACCCAACGAATAAGGAGCTTTTACTGTATATCATTGGATCCCATTACACATTCTATAAAAGTTACCATCTCATATTTTTATAAAAGTTTTACAAATATGCCAACTTGTAAGTCAAAATAATAAGTATAAATTTTAAAATTTATTACATAAGCACTCAGTAATTCTATAATTACTGATCGATCATTTTATCAATAATTTGTATCAAATGTTTACAAAGTTTTAAAAATTTGTTCAAAGTAATCAATAGCAATTTTTTAATTGCTCTAATAATTTCCCTGAGTGAACTATGGATCTTGGAGAGGTCATCTGTTTATAGTATTTTTATGCTCTTTCTTGTAGTATACAATATTGTATAAGATAAAATAATTTTGTCAAAACATACATAGAAATTTTAATATTAATGTTTCCAAAAGTATAAATTTTAAAATTTATTACATAAACACTCAGTAATTCTATAAATCATCAAATAAAATATAAATTTGGTTTAAAGATGGTAAAAACTATAAATCTAAATAGCATTTTTCATTAGCAAATTCAAAGTTTCAAAATGCCTTTATTTAATTAAATAAAAAATTCTAATTTCTACACTTCTGAGAAAATAAATATAGGAATGAATCTAAAAAAAGAATTACAAAACTAAAGCAACTTTCCATTTATAAGTATAAAGTGTTTATCATCTGATGTTTGAAAAGATCATATTCTTTTGGAATACAGCATTTCACATATTTGATACCAATTGTGTTAAAAATAAACTGCTAATACTATCACAATATCATTTCTTGGATTTTTCTGTCAACAACATTCTCATATTTCCTTTTTCAGGTAGAAGGAAAATAATATATACTTCATCAAGTTCATTTTTTTAAAGAAAAAAACATACCCAGAGGTAAAAAAGGTTTCTGTAAAACATAACAAAGATAGCTGTAACTTAGACTGATACATTGCCCAATTTCAGTTTATTTGAAGAATTAATTAGATTTTCCCTTTTCTAATCTTGCAATTCATTTGAAAAGTATTCATCTTGATGTAATTTTGAATAAAAAGTGTGTTTTTTTTTGTCTGTGGATAGTCAAAGTTTAATCAAAATGATATTTATGAAAAATTTCAATTCACTATTTTTTCTTGGATTGTATAGACAAAGTCTGGCTTAATAATGCTTTGAATTGCCTACTCAAAATATTGTTGTAAGGTTTGAATTTAATTTGTAAGTGGCCCCCTATTAATGTTTGAGAACTAATGGGACATATTCATCTCTTTATCTTAAGTTACAAAGCATTTTCAAAGTGTTATATTGAAAAAGTGTCATTCTCCTTTAATGCTAAAGTATACTTCATAAAAGTAAGAGACACAATTTTTTTTTTTAATATTTTCTAGGAGACAGATTTATCTGAAAAATACAAAGAAAAAAATCTTGTTAGGAAGCTCTTGATATTTGGAAATCAGAAATACTGCTGTACTAGTAGTGTAAGCATATTTTTTAACAAATCACTTTTATTTCTGACAATATTTTTAATTGTAAAAATTTATTAATATTATTTAATTAATTTTTTAAAATGAAGTCAACACAAGTGTGTTCTAAATTGTTTAAAATATGAGTTAATATTACTAGCAGTTTGCATAACTTAATTGTTTTAGACGCATTATTGAATACTTTTTTTCAGATTAGATTTCATATTTATTTTTATAGGAGGGTAAAAATTAGCATTCTAGCATTATTCAGTTAAATGCAGAGCATAAATGAAACACTCAGCTTTAGTTAAAATTTATCTTTAAACAGATAATTTACAATATTACTAGTCATGGAATAAATGTATTTTTTGAAAGAGATAGTATTTATATTAGAAGAAGAAAAAAAAAAAAAAAAAGGAAAATTATTGTAATATAACGAGATTCTCAGCTCTACAGTCCACTTAAGGGAGTTGTTAGAGAAAATCAAAAACTTTTATCCACCACTTTTGGAAAAATTTTTGAAATATGAAATAACTGAAATTCAAAATTTTGAGTTAACATACCTGTATGAAAATTAGCAGATATTAGATTACAGAGTGCCATAAAATTTTCCATAGTGCCAAATTTTATGAAAATCTGAGATGGTGACACAAATTAGATTTTAAAATTGTATTAATTGACCAATTCCACCTTTTAATATGCCCACGGAGTTAATAATTATTTTCCTCCATCATTAGCAATCAATCTAACTTCACATATATATATAATAGAAGACAGATAGATAAAGACAGAAAAATAAAACAAAGAATGGCTGAGTTTTCTCATTCAATTAATTTTGACTGGGAAATAAAATTCTATTATGTTAGAGATATACTGTCTGAATCAACCCATGTTCAAAGAGGTATGAGGAAAAAAGATGAATTTATTAGCATAGCATACTAGCTACAAAGATAAAGTAAAGAAAAAAAACTTTATTTGTGATTTAGAAGAAAAAGAATCATATAAGTATTTTTTTAAATGTATACATTAACAAAAATTTTGAACAGTTAATAAATATCAAAACAATAAAGTTATTATAATAAATTAAATTTTATGAGTGTTTTGGCTTGAATTATATATATATATATATATATATATATATATATATATTCTAAATTTTTACAAAGATTTTCTTATTTAGCTAATAAAAAGTATTCTTTTAGATGGCAAATATTTGCAAATCAATTCATTGAAGAAATGACTCAAAATGCATTCCATTCAAGTAAAAGGTCAAGATTAAAAAAATATCTTTGTTTTGCAAATGCATCCCTACCCCACCTTCTCAACAAAACTCAATTCTAAATATAAAGTTAATGATAGAATATTATATTCTGATTAACAGATTTTAAAAAGTGATAAAATGCAAATGAATAACAATTACGCATGTTTTTTTTTCCAATTAAAATTTGCAACTTTTACAGATTACACATTTTATTGCTTTTGATTCTAATTTATTAGCTTCCAAGAATAAAATAAGAGCAAATAATCAAAATAGAAAGTAGTTTTTTTTTAAATACAACATTCTATTAGTTTTAGTATAAACTTAAATATAAATGTATCAAAACTATACAAAAATGCATGCATACCTTTAGTTCTTCTGAAAATTTTATAGGCCTTCCTTTTAATTCTTGAGAATCTTATACTCATATATCTGCATTATCTTTTGGGGGATATAGTTTTGCTGAATTTACCTAAAATAAATAAAAATAATAAATCAATTTATGTGAGCATATTAGATTTTACTAATAAATAAACAAAGCACATTTCAGCAACAATAAAGTTCAAGTAATAAGTCATTAACATTCAACAACAGGATTTTTAAAAAATAAGCCTAAAGAACAATTACTGCAAATTTAACTTTTCAAATGACCAAATTTTACACTTAAAAATATTCTTATGAAGTTTAGTAAAAACTATAAATTTAATTGTTTCTTTATAAAAATATTTTATATTTTAATGGAAGAAATAGTTCTAAATATAATATAAAATTTTGTAAATAGCTGTGAATAAAGTTTGGTTTTCTGAGAAAAATAGATCAGGAAGAATAAGAACAGTTTTTTAAATCATGAGATAATGCTCACAAGAATCAGACTAATTATACTCAATGAAAAAATAATTAAATGCATACATTAATAGAATTTAATCCTTAAAACTTGCAACAGATGTATCATCATTCCAATAAAGTCTTTAAATCCAAAATTGTATTTTTCAGATATTGTCAATTACAATTTTTAAATCCTCTAAAAAATAACATAAAATATTTTTTAATAGATTGATAACTACTTAATAAATTTACTGATTTTTTGACAGCTTGCTTAAAACATAAAATAAGTAATTGGAAATTCTAGCCATTTGCAGCAGGATATCAACTTTTTAAAAAGACTTGAAGCAGATCATTAGCTACCAAATGCTAATTTTTCTGTGACATTCTTGAGCCAATAATAATTATTTGATTGAAGTTCATTCTTTATATTTTCGTTTTGATTTATTTTTATTAATACAAATTATACATTTAGAAAGTCAGAATAGAAAAAAATATACTATCACTCATAATTTATATTGATATTTTAGACATTAATTATACTTTGAAGTTGATATTACTGATATTTAATTTATACTTTAAAGTTGTTAGTATTACTTCACTTTAGTATTCACTACATAATCTTTTACCAAGCTATAGTAATAAACAATTATTATTAAAACAGAATTTGATATTAGTAACATTATCATTATAGTTCAATATTCCACAAGTGGGAATGGGCACTCTAGTTACAAAGATGAGTGTTGGTTTCTTGCTGTCTTGGTAGGCATAGAAATGGTACTCTCTGGGCCCAACAATGATAATGGGTCTTCCTCTACATGGAAAAAATAAATGCCTTTGTGCTTGTGCTGAAAGTTTTATTATTATGTGCCAGCCACAATATCCTGTTTCATGTGTTGTGGTAGATTGATCATTTAGTTTACTCTTGATGAAAAGTGTGGGGGGGGGTGATTATTACATTTTTAAACATAATCAGGTCAATTTTCAAAGTCAATTTATTGACTTAGCTTCAGGTTTATATGTTTTAGAATTCTTTGAACTTGGCAGGGATTTATACCAAAAATAAAACTTGCATGGTATTTCTCCCTTTTAAATTCATTGACAAAGTTTCTATGTTTGTCCAGGAAAAAATGTAAGCTTTAAAAATAAAATTTATAGTTTGCTTAATCTTGTAATAGAAACAATTTACCTTCAGCCATTTGACTTTATTATCTTTTGTTTTATTCTACAAAAGCATGCAGGACAAAGATTTAAAATATCACGAATATAACTGAATTTAAGAGCATCAGCAGAATATGAGAAAATATTCTTACACTTGCTGACTGAGTGAACTATTTAGAATATGTCTATCCAATTATGCATATTATAGACTCAAATATTGTACTGTCTATGCCATCATACTCCTTTATTAAAATGCTGGATTTCTATAAATTTTTGCTAGATAATTTCATTTTCAATTCTTTAAACCAAATACATCAATAAAGCTGCTATGCTTTGTTTTAGCTCTGATCAACACCACATTGTTTCCAGAAAATGTTCCGGTGTATTGTTTGTCTTACCACAGCTGGGCCTTAATGATAATGAAAATTCTTTAACCAATCATCAAATAATTCCAAATTTTCGTTTTAAAATTCTAAATTTTAATTAAAAAAGCCCTATTCTCATTAAAACCAATCACATATTTTATTTATCATTACTGTTCACCTTCAAGAGCTATTGAGAGTAATTTTTATACCATTGTCAGCAACATTTGGCAATCACCTAATGAATCATATACAACAATAATAAACTAGATACATCTATTTTCAGATAATAAACTAGAATGCAACTATTTTCAGATAATACACCAGATAGCATCTATTTTCATATAAAAGATTTAATAACTTTTACAAAATTATGGAGCATGAATTGGAGATGGCAATGAAGTCTAACAATCAAAATTAAAATGAATTGATTTAATGATATTTACTTGAATGATAAAAATAAAATTTAAATAATAATCATATATTCTGAGAAATATGGAAATTTCACAGAAATTGAAAATCAAAATACCTTAAGAATTATCATCAATTAAAAAAAACACAGTAAGTAATAAATAATAAAAGTTATTTATATCCTCCATGCTTGTTATGATCCATAACTTAAATAATATTATTTAATCATTCTATCAGCTTAATATTAAATATATTGCTCTAATAAAAATTAAAATAATACGTAAATACACATGTTCACATACAATACACCACTGATCATGGTTGAGGAATTTGTAATGGAGGAAAAAAGTTATAAGATTTATCTCTGTCATATATGCTCTTGATGATTATTCAAAAGAAGAAAGACTGGAATATAAATTAGCAACAAATTATTGGCTACATTCAGGCTAATTACTGGATGTTTGCATATCCCTACCATGAATGAAAAATAAATGTCAACCAGCTTTGAAAAATACTCTGAAAGGGAAATCTATCCTTTTAGATTTTAGAATGTTATTTTCAAGATGGCATATCCCAAAGCAGTATCTTATAATATTATTTTCACCTTGAGTTTTTCTCAGGTTGTTTTGACTAACAATAGATTTACACTAGTCCACTTATCAAGAATCTTCAAACATGGGGTTTATTTGGATTAAGTGAGATCATACTAACACCATAAGACATTTCAGCACTGATATAAACCTTTGATGAAAAACTTTTTACATATGGAAATGAAATAAATAAAATGCATCCCTATAGTCAATGACAGTAGTAAAAAAAAAAAAAAGTTACAGATCATTGCTGAATGATATATCTATTTCTACAGCATCTAAAACTGTCAATGAAAATTTTATATGGGTGAAAACAAGATCTTCAATTGACATATATCTCTCAAAATTTTTCAAACAATAGATGAGGACTAAAATTATATTAATCATAACTTTTTTTTCTTGTTTCTCTTCATAAAAATTCTTTTATGGCCATAACTATTTCTAGATAGATAATATGCAGTTTATTTCTATAAATTCTTTACTCTGAGGATAATTAGATTCAGTTTCCAAAAAGGGGGAAATAATGCTTAAAAATTGTGGAACTCTGCTTGATTTTATGCATTAAAGAACAATAGAAAGTCATAAAATAAAATCATTTGATGTACAGTTTTATTGCATATAGTATTTACTATTTTTACTTCCAACTTTAATTCAGTTCTAATATTTAATTGATTGTAAGTATACAATCACTAAAATTGATCACCTTTGATTATGATATGCAGGTTACTTATTTATCCTTATCATCATCTTCCCCTATTCATCTAATAAAAAAGAATGACATTTTAGTTCAAAACTCTGTAGTAAATGTAATTGGAAAATAAAATAAGAATATATGGCTTATTGTAAGAGGGGGGGGGATGAAAAGAGGAAAAGGAGCTTTGCACAGAACACAATGAAACTGAAATAAAAAGAAAAATCTTGAACTTATGAACTTTTTTACTCATGAAACTTTAACAATGGATAAATAGTTATATGAATTCCCTCCCGACTCAATATATAAATTTCTTTCCAGGAAAAAAGCTGAAAACAAAGGTGGAGGGAATGCTTACTAAAGTAATATAAATCATCCCTCAACTTATGAGATGGCACTTTTATTATCTCTTACTATGCACTTAACTTTTTATCTTTACACTCAAAAAAGTTTTGTACATTTTAATTACAATGCATTATGGATATTTTAGCTGTTGTTTTCTGAATAACACACATGATTAAGTAGACATAAATAAAATTTCTTCTAGGAGTAAATTACCAAATATATAAAAAATTAGTTTCTGATCACAAATGACTGAATTACTTTTTCATTCAAAACAAAATATATTCATGTAAACCAAATATGCACCAACAGCCAAAATTTGTATATTAAAAAAATAGTTGCAGATTTTAAATGGTTATATTTTTTTTTCTAAGAAATTCAAGCATTGAAATTGACAATATAATTATTTTAGATGCATTATTTCACTAAATAAAAGAAACAAGTTTTAAAAGAAAACATTTCTTAGAATTTTAAAGGGAGTACAAATAGTAATTCTGTGTATTGATACAGTAAAATAATTAATAACCAGATTAAATAAGTCGTTACAAGTAAAATTATGAAATCCATATTAATTTGATTAACATCTCCTTATAAAAAATTAAATTATCATTTACCGATAACAAATCAAAATGCATGCATTTAAAAGTATTTATGTCGAAGATAAATATGGATTGCTTAAATTTAATGAATAGCTTTTCTTTAAAAGATTTAAATATGACTGAATCTTCGTAACGAATTCAAAAACTGAAAAAAGATATTTGCCGGTTATCAATGCAAAAGTAAAAACAGCATAGTAATACAGAATATGCATAGATGTTAAAAATATAAATATGTAAATTTGATTTCGTACATTACAATAATTAATTTCAAAACATTAAAACTAAATTTAAAAAATACATATTTTAAAAATTTTATAAAAATAACATACCAACTATTTCTACAGAAGCATCAGTAAACGTAAACAAATACAGATTATGTTCCTTTTCGATTACGATAATGATTCTGAAATTGGTTTCGATTTCTTGCAGAATAAAATATTAAGAATAAAACTAAAATTATTTCAAAACTCTGATAAAAAAGCTCTAACTTTAAAATTTTAGCTTAAAAAGACAATTTTAACAGTAAATATTTTTCAAAAGATGATAAAAAAAGCTATTTTTAAAAAACTAATAATTCGTCAAAAGGTAGAAAACATCTCATCTCCTTCAACATGCTTTTCTGCCAGATGTTTGCGTTTGCAATGTTTCGATTTCTGCTTAAGTTTGCCTAATAATGTCATGTGCATTTATTGATGTAAATTATTTAGATGCTTGTGAACAAGCGTAGAAACATTCCGAATAACAAAGATTAATATATATAAATTTTAAGTTTTTCTACAAATTTGAAATTGTTTTGACATTCAATATGTCTGATTCAACTTTGGTTATTGGAATTGCTATTCTTGTTGTTGCCGTTATTTTAGCAGTTGTTACTTATTTAAGTAAAAAGCGATCGTCTCCGGTTATAAATGAAGCAGGTTTGTTTCAATTCTAAACACTTCCAATTCTGATGTATTTACTATTTGACACATATTTAAAAAAAAAAAAAAGAACGCATACAAACTTCCTTATTTTATATTTTTTATAATTAATTTGTAGATATTCCTAACATATTAAATGAACGAGGTATTTTTTCCCCTTCTTTCATGTCATAGATCGAAAGAAAGAGGAAATTTTAATCTGTCAATTTTTTTTGTAATGAATAAAATTGATATGTATTAAAATTAAGGAAGAAATTAGAATTTTGAACTCCATTTTTAATTTTAAACTAGCCCCAATATACTATAGTTTTTCCCATGTATTTGATAAATGTCATTTGTGTTTGACATTTCAATCATGCTGTTCAATTAGTATTGTTGACCATAAAATGATATTTCAAAATACATTTACAGCTTGATTTCTTATATTCTGATATAATAATTTGAAAAAAAAAAAAATGAAATTTTCTTCCCTATCATTATAAAATAAATTTTAATGTTAATAATAAACAGTTTACTATTTGCATTATCAGTGAATCTGATAATGTAAATAACAACCTTTTATGTACAGCGAGCATTTTTATGTATGTTATTATGTATTTATAATGTATGTGGTCATTAAATACTAGAATAATTTATGAATGTAATTCAGTAAATCTATTTTATCTTGTCTTCATAGCTCATGGTTATATTTCAATAAGTTACGAATTCATTGAAATTTTCTGAATAGCAATGTTTATTTTTTGATGCTTAAATCACAACATTTGAAGAATTTGTTATTAACGAAAATTAAACATTTTTATTAAAAATTTTGTTATTATTTTTGAAAAAATGATTCTAAAGAAAATTGAGTAACCTGAAGTATATTTGAACATGTGGATAACAGAAATAATTTTTAGCTCTCTTTTGATAGATTTTTTGATTATCAATACTTAGAATACAGAAATATATGTAAATTTTTCATGTATAAAATTAAGTTTTATTTCATTATTAATTAATTCTCAGTTGATCCCTTCTCATCACCTCTTTTGATATACATTTCATCTCGCATCATTTATTTTTTCCTCTGTGATAAAAAAAAATTTTACAATGAATAACTATACAAATACTTAAAATTTAGAAAGGTCCAATCTAAATCAATTTTTAAAACGAAGATGCCAAAAATACAGTAAAAGTTTGATATTTTTCTGTCTGCAAAAATTTTTTATAGTTAATAGCGCTTTTTAAAACTAATTAACATTGAAAAGGAACAATTTAAGTAAAATTATTTTTTTTGGTGTAAAATAATTGGTTTGTATACCAAAATGTTTTTATCACATACATGCATCCTACTAAGAAGTTACTTAAAAATTTATTTTATTTGTTAGCAAAACTGTAAATTTTTGTGAAGATAGATAATATATTATTAATTCCTTTACCTTAATCTTGATTATTTCTTATTTTATTAGCTCAGAGACCGAGGCCTGTTCCAGTTTTACGAGGTGCTGGTGTTGAAGGTCCAAGAAGAGCAGGCAGAAATATTAGAGCAAGAATGCGGGCTGCTGCTTCCAGAAATGTAGATGAAGGTGAATATGTCTATATAATTTATGCTGACTTACTCATTAAATATTAAACAATAAGTTAAAACTTATAATTTTATATTTTACATTTATAATTTGTCTCATCGGTTTATTTTATTTTTAAATGTTTTTTTTTTTATCTTTTCATCATGGTAATTCTACTTCTGTGCTATTAAGTGATAAGAATTATATACACCATCACAATTCTGATGTATCATTACTCTATTTGCTTTAAAATCTGTAAAAAGTTTTAATTCTGAAATATCATATCTAAAAAAATGCTTAGGCTGGTTATAAATAAAAAAAGATGAAAATAAGTAAATTCATATGCAACCCATATAGATCACTGATAATATTTTTTTAAGTGAAAGTGACTAAGATAGTTTCCATTATGCACACTAAATTTTCTGCTCTTAAATAATATTTTATAACTTCAAAGGAAATTTTTCTTTGGTATTAGCTAAAGATTGATATTTAAAAGATTATTTTTACATAGATATCACAATTAAAAAATAGGTTAAAATTTCATTGTGAATAAAAGATTTTATTAATTTTATTTTAATTTAAGTAAATTATAAAATTTATTGCATATGATGATTTTGTCTACTATTGTAGAGCATGTTTTTTTTTTACATTTTTGATTTTTATACTTACTTAAATTCAGAATTTTATATTATTAAAGCTTTGTTTTTTTTAGAATATTAGTGTCCATTAATAATCTGGTAACAAAATGTTACAAACAAGTTTTATTATGTATGCAGAAAATTATTGGATTAGTAACATTTTGTTTATAGCATAATTTTGATCTTAAATCCAGATTAGAATGAAAGTATGAGGCATGAGTTTCACTTGCCCAATTTGGAGTATATATACTTTCTAAATGATAAATTTGTATTATCCCTCTTTTATTATACAGAATTCTCTTGTACGTCAAAAAATACAATAATGAATTATAATATATATATATATCCTCATCCTAATAACAATGATCACTATATTTGTTTTTTAAATTATTATTTCACCCTAAAATTTCCTCATAAGAGCCATGGCCAGATTTTCCCTTTGTTAAGTAAGAATCATTTGAATGTCTAAACTATTATAAATAACTTTTTAAATAGTTTTTTTTTTTAATTGAGTGGGTTTTAAAATGTAATATTTTTAGGTTGGTATACTAAATTATTGCTTACATGCTTAAAAAATCTTTCAAAATTCTTTCCTGGACAAATAATGAACCAAGAGTTTCCAATCTTGGAGTTACCTCTTAAATTATAAATGCACACTGTTAGTTCACATTGGGGGGGAGGTCAAATTTTATTTCGATTTCTAATTTGAAATGTTATTATTCCTCTCAAAATAATACCAAAACTTACTAACATTGAAAAAAATCCTTTTTACAACATCATAATTTCAAAATAAAAATAATAATTGTTCAACAATATCAATTCTGTACAGTTCTTTTCTCTCTCCTTTAAATTATATTTTCATTAGTTATATTTTCATTTGATTTATTCTCATATTCATTGCTTACATAGTCAATACATTTTGTGCAAGTGCACCATCATTGATTTATTTAAAAGTAAATCTTAAAATACAAAAATGAACCACTCTTTAAAAATCATGCTGTGTTGTTTCAGATTAAAGAGTTAAATAGCCTTTATTTTTTTTACAATACATTTGAGTAGCAGAATTTCATCATTCTCAAACTTAATTCTTATTTTTTTAGAAGAAGAGGAGGAAGAGGAAGACTTTTTGGCTGATGATATATCAGTTCCTGAAGGTAAAATTGGAGCAAAGAAAAGGAAAAAGCTTGAATTGAAAGCTGAAAAACGTAGAGATAGAGAAGTAAATCTACTTTTATAATTTCCCTGCATAATTGATATCCTTTATTTTGAAATTCTGAGTTTAAAGTATTGGTCATAAAAAGTGAATATTTTTTTATTTTCATTTATTCATAGATAAAATTAATATAATAATTTTAATGTAGATAAAAGAAAGATTAATTTATGCACTGTTTATTAGTTATTTCTTTTCCACATATTTTAAAAGTGCAATTTTGAATTTAATTTCATGAACAATATTGTATTTTATCATATTTTTCATTGTAATACATGAATTAAATTATAGCTAAAGTGTATCATTTTCTATATTTTGTATACCTTTGTGATTATGAACTTAATGCCATAATTATTTAATCATTGAAGTGTTGTTAATAAGTCATTTGATAGAATTTAATGAAAAATTAAATTAGTCATAAACATATTTTGGATTGTGTTATAATTATGAATTTAAAATTCTTAATTATGAATTTATTAATTATGATTCAAAATTCTTAAATTGATAATAAGATGTATTTTTAAAAATAATTTTAAATGCATTAAAATCATTTTCTATTTAAAAAAAATACTTATGCATTCTCTCTGTCCAATATTTATCTGTAGCAAAAGGAATTTTGAATTTTCATTCATAGATTACAAACTACAAATTCAAAATCTGTCTCTATGAATGCATTAAACTCAAAAAGATGAATACTTATTTTCATTTTAGAAAATGAAAAATATTTGTTTGCCAAAAACAGTGAATCAATATGTTAAACATATACATGTTATTAATTTTTGCTTCCTCGAGTAGAAATAATCAATTTTGGGGGAATTGCTCAATACGTACAAATTATTTTTATATTAGCATTTTATTCAGAAATCGATTGAAGATGCTCATAATTCATGGTTTTGTTTGTAGTATATTAAACCAATACTGTAACTAGGTTTTACTCAACTAGTTAAATTTGAATGTGATTAAAATGCATTCATTATGCTTTGAAGTTTGCAAAGGATAAAAGATGCTCTAATTCAAGGAAGAAACAGTGGTTTAAATTCATTTATTATTTAGTTAATAAGGGTAAATAAGGTTTGATATTAAATCTAAAATATATTGTTTATGGGATTGTTAAATTATGAAAGGCTGAGTATGTGTAGGTTTAATATTACTGTATGGAATATAATTTAAATTGGGGGATATATATTTTTTGTCAAAATGTATTGATCTTTTTATAAAATTCTTCCCATCTGACAAAAATCTAGAAAAGGAACTATTAACTCTAGGAAAACCTGTTTTGAATAATAAACATAATTAATTATCTTTGTAGTTTTTTTCAAACTCCATTGTATTAGTTATTTTTGATTAAAAATAATTTGAAGTATGATAAGCTTTTGATTAATTTTTGTGTTCATGATGGGGGTAACAATTAAATTATTTATTTTAGTGACTGAATGATGGGAAAAGATTTCTTACTATTAGTTAAAAATATATATAAGAAAACACTTTTTGTCTTAATTTCTTTAATTTATTTTCTTAAAATCTAAATAACTATGTTTGATCATCTCTAGTTGAATTATAATTTTGTTAATTTTTTTAATTCAATCAAATTATAATTTTGTCAACTTTAAATTTTATTCTTCACATTATTGTCTTTCAATTAAACTTTTTGTGTAATATGAATAATTTTTTCTATTTCATTATAATTTTTTATTTGTAAAATTACCTAAATTTAGCCAGGTTTAAAAAAAATTAATTTAGGGCTATCATAAACAATTTTTTTGATTTGATAAACCTTTTATACAAAATGTATCTTTTAACCTTTGATAATCTTGCTCATATCTCAAACATGCTCAAATTTAAGATTATTTTGAAATGTATTGATCTTCTCCAAGTATTAGTAAATAATATAAAAGAGAGTGATTTTTATATTTTGCTCATGTAATAATAGAGGAATGAAACTTCAATAAACATGTTTAATTTATATGTATATACACAGAATTTATATTTTGTATATCTATATTTTCACATCAAATAAAATTTTATTATAAGAAAGCTTTAAATATTTTTTAAAAAAAGAGGTATCTGGCAAAAAAAAAAAAAAAAATGCCTAAAACTGTCTTTTTTGTAGAGGAATTATGGTCATTTTTCAAAAAATTATTTTATTTCTGTCTTCATTTTCAGAGAGAACTGGAAGAACGGGAAGAAAGAAAGCAACGCCAAAAAGAAATAGAAGAACGTAAGAGAAGAGACGAATTAAAGCAACAAGAAGAAGAGAAAAAGAAAGTAAGTTGCGTGATGTGAGCATACCATATAGTGTTAAAAAAATACGCATTTGGCACTAGAATTCTTTGCATTAAAATTTTAAACATGAACAGTGTTTTCAAATATATTAAAAAGAGAGAGAGAAATATCTGATGGAAATGTCAATAAATGCTGCCAAAGTTTTTATGGTATATTTTCATACTGAGTCTATTTTACTGTGTCTGTGTTTCAATATCTTAGATATAAGATTCTGTCTTTTTTGTTATGGTTGTTTGGTTGTTTGCTTATTAATATAAAATGTGTAAAAATATGTGAATTTCTTTTTCAATGTTGATTGAGATATTCATTTTCAAATTTGTCTTTTGATTAACATTTAAACTTGTTGCATTCCTTTAATGTAGTACTTCTCTCTCTCTCTCTCTTTTTTCCCCCTACTTGTGTATTACTCCTTGATATATCACAATTGCTCATTGTTGCTTAATCTTTTCTTTTCAATCTAGTGATGGATTACTGTTGGGCTGAAGGGGCTACTAACAAGTTGATTAAAAAAAATTTGCTTAGTTGCCAAATACTTAAATTTGTGAACTATAAACAGTCTAGAAATTATATAAGGATAATATCAACATATTATTTATAATAGAACAAGTTTGTATCTATTGCATTATTTTCACTTTTCTTTTACAGTATTTATTAATGTTGAGTTTCTACTTAAAAAATATTGCCTACAAATATGTATACTATATTTTCATGAATCATAATAAATAAATAGATAAAACCATATATATTTTTGCAAAGTTCCCAAAATAAAAATAATACAACTATTATTTTTATTTTAGGAATATTGCCCTAAAAATCATTAACACGTTGATTAAGTTAAATTTTTACTGAAATTTAAAACTGAACTGGCTGTTTCATTAAATGAGAAGCTGAATAATGGATATTGACAAGTGCCACAACATGCCTAAATCCACCTTGGTTCAATCTGTCTGTCAGTACCTACCATTATACCTTTATTTTCTGAATAACTACAAAACATTTTTTTTCTTCCTGTCATACCATTATATCTTACATGGCTTACCATTAGATATAAAAATTCTCTTTCTCTATTTTTTTTTCTTCCAGCATACCATTATTTCATGTACTTTTGTGTGTGTGGGGGGGGGTGCATCTACCGTAAGTTGAAAAATGTTGATTGTCTACTAATGTACAATTTTTTTGTTGCAAGCGATATACATAAAAAAAAGTTATGATGTAGCATTGACTTATGATAAAACATATATAATGAAGAATTATCAATTTATGTCTTGTACTATTTATAAACGATTTATCTCTTAACCAAGCCATTGAAAAAAAATTCATGCGATTGTTAAAAATTTCAAAACTTTAAATGATTAAAAAATATATTGTTTACATTTTATCCTAATGATATTTACAAATCCAGTATATGTTAGAATGTTTTATTTTCAAGTTATAAATAATTCTAAGTTGCTAAGACATTTTTAAATGCAGGTAGATTTTATGAGTAATGAAATGGTTAAGTAGGTAAAAAACTGCTCTTTAAAATTATTTTAGAAGAATTCAATATGTTTTTCTAGTAAGGTTTTATTGATTATATTTACTTGATCTGGCTAGTGGTATTTAATGTAATTTATATTTAATTGGCATTATAGAGAATCCATTCTGATATTATGACATTTTTATAATTGTGTTATTAGAATCATTGATATTGTTGGTGGTAATGACTCTATGTCAGTAGAAAATCAAGTGAATGTAAAAAGTTATTTAGAAGAAACATTAAATGATGGCATAGAATAGATTTTAAATCCATTAATAGTGCTTTCTGGCAAAAACATGCTCTCAATATATTCATTTTGAAGGAAGATAGTACCTTTTTTCACTTTTCCAATGTTATATTATCTTTTCATATAAATAGGAAAATAAATATATTTTTTTCATTTGTTTTTGCAGATTTCTTTCATTTGTTTTATTGAGATAAAAACTATAAAATATGTATGAATATTTTTTTTAATAAAAGCATTGGATGACCATTTATATATATATAATATTTTTTGTGAACAGGAAGAAGAAGAAAAGGCTTTAAAAGAAGAACAAGAAAGGAAAGAATATGAAGAATATTTAAAATTAAAGGAAACTTTTGCTATTGAAGAAGAAGGCTTTGATCAAGAAGAGAATGTTGATGAAGTAAGTTTTTGCCTTGGCAAAATTAGTAACTGTTTCCAAACTTCTCAATAGTGAAAATTTTTAATGCTTTCTCGGCCTTTTTAAGGCATTATTTTGTATTGAGAATTTTGTATTAATTTTAGTATTTCAATGTATTTTGTTTATAGAAAATTATATATTCTGTGTGATAAAAGGTATTTATTTACTTACAGGGAAACAAATTTCAAGAATTCATTGACTATATAAAAGTGAGTTTTTTTTTTAAAAGTCTCTTAAACTCTGTATATTTTATTAAATAATTTTGTTTCGATGTTTAGTGTTTTGTTTTTATCATATTTTGAAATTATATACATATATTATATATATATATATTGTTCTATTTATTTTAGAGCCAAAAAGTTGTGTTGATGGAAGATTTGGCTTCTAGATTTAAACTTAAAACACAGGTATTTAACTATTTCAATTTATTTTTTTTTATTTGTTGTGACTGAAAAGTTCATATATTATGATTATTAAAATATAAAGAATATTATGTGTATTAAAAATTATTTTCATTCAAGTTAGATTTTTGTGTTGAAACAAACATTATTTTTATTGAAAAACTTATGAATTCTGAATATGTTTATCAAAATAATTACTACTTTAAGTTTCATTTCTTTTTTTATTTTATTTATGAAGTTCTGTCTATATATAATAAAAGAACACATGGTGTATTAAAATTTGAATTTAATTTAAAACTGAAGATTTAATTGATAAAAAATAGTAGAATTGTTGAAGTATATGCATCAACAAGCAATTGGCATTATAAATTATTTTTAAGGTATGCCATTATTTTTATGATGGTGAAACTTTTTTTTATCAAACTGCAATTTTTAAATTCATTATTTTATATCAGTTGTAAAAAAATCATTTTAAATTTACATAACTATTTTTTGTATATGAGTGTTTATTTTATATAAAAAGGGTAAATTTAATTCCTGAAAAAAGTCCATATGTGAAAAAAAATTTTAGCAAACAGAATTAATTTAGGTAATAAAAATTTTACAGTGCTAATGTTAGTGAAATTTTTGTTTCCTGCACAGATCTGTCTATTTGTATCAAACATCATGTATAACATGATGATTTAGATCTTGAAGAAAATTTTGACATTGTAATAATAAAAGAGTATTCATAGTATAAGAAAGCCCACATTACATATAAACCTATGAATAAAAGTGTTTATGTGCACACATTCATGCAATGCACATACGTTTGAATGGCAGTGACTACACTATTCATCACCCCTTTCAGTAGTATTTTTTGTTCCCATCACAATACAAATTATAGAAAGAAAAGTAATTCTTGACTAATAGAATATCTTGACTTTATTCTTGACTAATGCAATATCTCTAAATACAGAATATTGATCTGCATATAATTAACTATTCTAAATATACTGCAAAGCATGACTCTATTATTTGATTATACTATAAATTTATGAGAAAAAAATTTGCAAGGAACCAGAGTAAAAAATATGGCTTTAAAACTAATGTATTGATCTAAAAGTTAAATTTAAATGTGTCTCTATCTATCCATTATTTTCATGAGTAAATGTGTGCTTGTTCTCTTTGATATCTGCCTACTGTGTGCTCCAGTAGTAGAAATTTTACTTTTTTTACATATCTTATTATTTCTTATTATATTCTTATTATTTCTGAGAAATATAGGGGTTATCCAGTAAAACAACACTTATAGATCATTGAAAACTGCTCTTTCTGTTTGGCTGTTGTTTACATAACTGGTTCCTTACTGCATAACATTTAAACTTAATTTAATCTATTATTTCTGACTTTTTTATTGCCATATTAATGTAAAAAATATGAATATCCAAAACATTAATTTTATATTCTAATAGGGCAGGGAAAAAAGTCATAGCTATAATAATCTTATCGTACAAGCTGGCACAGTATAAATTATTACATATCTGATGCCACCTGCATAGGGAAAATATCATTAAAAATAGTCAACAGAGTTGAATAGAACATCTCAAATTATCAATATATATGTATTTAGGGTTGCTTTTATAGACATGAAGTGTTTTTCAGAATTTGTAAAATGTATTAAAAATTTTTAGTGAAAAATTCATAAAAATATCAGTTTTTCTTCAATAATATTGAAAATTTTTAATGTGCATAGTTCCTGTTGCTGTAATTTGTTCCAAAAATGTTCTTTTCAGTAATAAATTTTATTTCCATAGAATTTTTTGATTAATTTTTAAAAAGTATTTTAGATTAATTTTATAACATTATTTAGTTTTGCATATTAAATTTATACTCTAAACATATTACAATGATTTTAAATAATTTTTCTTGAATATATACATGCATATTATTGCTGCTTAGTTAAGAATGAATTTTGAAAATGAAATAAAAATAGAATATCAAACAATTGACCTAGTAATATTAAAAATCCTTAGAAGCAGCTTATTTTTTTTTTAGGGTCCGTATAAAGAGACCTTAAAAGTACTTAGTTTTTATCCAAGCACTTATTTAACAAATAGAATGTGGAGAGTTCACAATTATTAATTATTATTATCAGGCTTTCTTATGAGCAGGACAAATTTGAAAGAGACTTTTGCTCTTAAAAAATATTGAAGTGAGAAATTTGAATAAAAAAATATGTGTTTAACAACAAGTTGTCTATGAGCATAAAATAGCCTGGCTGGACAACACTTCTTAAAGTACAAAGTTACCAGACGGCTAGAATGAGTCATCTAAGGAAATATGTCAATCTCAACAGCCTAATGGTGAAAGTGATGTAGTTTTATGCTTTCTTTATAGTAAACATATTGTTTGGCTATTATGAAATACTGGTTGAATTAAATGTAAGGCATTTTTATCTTCATAACATCTCTCAAAATTCAAATGATTTTTAAAATTTTATACATTATATTATAAAATATCAATTAAATGCATCATTTAAAAGTAGCCATAAGATGGGCTCTAATTTTAGAATATTAAGAATATTATGAAAATATCAATATATATTATTTCTCCTTTTTTTTTAAAAAAAAGATGAGCATGCATAAAATAATTTAACAATCTTATTTAAAAACATTTTTGCATGAAATATTGCAAGCTCTCACTGGATGATAAACTCAAAATTAAAGGATATTCTGGAGTGCAATATCTGTATAATTTTTCTGGTAAATCTTAAATTGTCATGAATAAAACAGTTTAAACCATTTTATTTAAAAACTTTTTTCCACAAAGTATACTTAATCTGTGCATTAAAATTATTTTATGCAAGTAAGTTAGCGGTGTATATACAGAAAGGACATAACAAACACCGTAATATTACAAGATGCACACAGCATTACTAATAATATTATATATACTTTACAACAAACTGCATAAAAATATATTATTTGAATATAGCCACTTCTTTATGAAAATATTCCATTTCTTATGTCTTCCTATCTCAAATGCAGTTCACAGACCTTGGAAAGTGTAGATAAATTAGATTAAACTAATGATAAATTTATATATATAATTATTTTTAGGATATTGATAAATTTCCACTAATTGAAAAATTACTGTATTATAATTTTATTTTCTTTAATGCACATTTTCAAATTTATAAATTAATGTGTTGCATTAATCATGTTTGTATATATATTAACTTTTTTGGTTACAAAATTGATTTAAAAATTGTTGTTAAAATTATAGTATATTGAGTTAATATGAATTTTAAATTTTAATTAATCTTTAAAACAGATTGAAAATTTCATTGTTAAACATATAAAATTAACTTGTTACAAGAAAAAATATTAAAATATAATTAAAATTATACTTTAGTTTTACTTAGTTGTTGTTAAACATGTTTATCTACACTTTTTCTGCTGATATTCAAGATTGTTAATCAACCAGTCTTTCAATTTATTAATCAATTAAAAACAAATTCTATAAACGTAAACTAAAACAATGAGAAAATGAAAGAAAAAAATTCAAACTGTTTCTAATAACATTATTTACTGTTGAAAGCTGAAAGTTGTATGCATTTATACATTCAAATATAAATACAGATTGAAAATCATATAAATGTTGTCCTTTAAAAAAATCATTGAATAACTGTACTTACTGTTGAGCTTTTGTTTATCTTGAAATCCTTATGAAGGAGCCAGTGAGTTCATTGTACTTTTAATTTTTCATCTTCTGGAAATTTAAAGATGGATACTTTTGGACCTTTAGCATAATTTCTTTTGCAATTGAAGACTGAACAGTGGAAAGGCATTATCTTACAGAAAAAAAAAATATCTATCTATGAAAAAACAAATGCAACATAGTTTACTAAAAAATATACAGAAGATGGGAAGCTACAGCCAACAGTTTGAAAACCATCTAGCTTACAGTCAGCTACTATTCATCAGACTTCTGCCTTTGACTCATCATGTGTTATTCCAGTCAGAGCTGCAGTTTTGTTCTTAAGTAGATGTTGGGCTGAGTTCACTTGGTAAATATTACTAAAGAAATGTGAATAGTAACAATATTAACCCATCCAAAATATCATCTATTTTTGAGAAAAGGGCAGCAAAAGAAATAATTTTCAATGACATAAAGAAAGTCAATCTGTGATTTCTCGATTTATGTACAAAAAAAAGAAAATTTCTCTTGGAAAAGAAAATTGCTGAAGTTGAATATAAAGCTAATGCACTTGTTCAAGATCCAGAAACTTTTCACTACTAAAAAACCTAATGCGTTGAAAAAAATTTATTGGTAAAAAAATTGATTGAAATAAAAATGTTTGAAAATGAAGATTTGAAGAAAAAAAGAAAGTAAAATTTTAAAATTAGGATATTTTTGTATTCTAAATTTGTTTCTTTATGTTGTTATCTTTTTACTTCCCTCTTCTAGAAATTGGAATATTAATGAGGTAGCAAAATAAGTTTTTTTAACACTTGCATTACTAACTTTAGAATAATTAAATAACTTAAGAGATATAAAATGATTTTAATAAGAGCTTTAAAACAAAACTTGCATAAAAAATAACAGTTTTAATGTTGGTGAAAAATACTCACTAATTCTAGTTAATATTTTATGTTTATATTTGTATAATATTGTACAAACCATGTAACAAATTGCAATTATGTTTTTATTATATAACTGAATATCCAATTTAATTTATTTCATCGAACTCAGTTCTATAAACTATAACGATTGTTTGTATTTTATCTCTAAAGATGCTTAAAAAGAGCTTATTTTTCATGTCCTACTGTTAGTTCACACTCTCCTTGTATATATTTATTTAATCTTTTATAAATTTTCAATTGTTTATAAAATACTTTTTATTCATCCATTTGAGTTCAAATACATTTCTTAAAACTTGTATGTTACATTTGCTATAATTGCAGCTTTTTCAGATATTAATTAGTTGATTTAATTTTATCAATTTTTAATATTTTTAATAGAATTATAGCAGTTTTTAATGAAAATTGAAGTATCTCAATCAGTAGAATGCAAGGATTTAAGTATTTTCACGTGAAGGAGAAGAATGTGAGTTCAATTCTTGTGATGAGAAATTATAAATCATCATCAGCTTCATAAACTAGAAATGGAGGGGGGGGGGGAAACAAATAAATAGTAACATACAAAAGTAATATTCCTACTATATATATATAAAGGAAAATAAAAATTGCAAAGAAATTCACTTCCTATTTTGCCACTTAATATTGTGATTCTGTCCTGTGTATATACTTATTTACATTAATTGTATTTATTTAATAAAAAGTAATTAGAATGAAAAATTTCCTTGTAGACGTAAGTAGGAATGAACTAAAAAATAATTTTATATTACTTATTTCCAATAAAATTAGTCTATGTACTGTGTTAAATGTAAAATAGATAATCTTATGATGTCTCTGCTGATGGTTTGAATCCCCATTAAAGTTTCTTTTCAATTGTAGGAAGCTATTGATAGAGTGCAAGAACTTCTAGCCCAAGAGTGGCTGGTTGGAGTTATTGATGATCGTGGGAAGTTTATTTATATAACCAAAGAAGAATTAGAAGCTGTTGCTCATTTTATCAGGCAAAGAGGCAGAGTATCTATAGCTGAACTTGTTGAATGTAGCAATTCTCTAATTAATCTTACACCAGATTCTCCTGAAACTGTACAAGTCTCCTCATGAGACAGTATAAATTATAATTGTTTGCTTTTTAATTAAGAACTGTTTTATATAGTTTTTTTGTATTATTAATATATATTAAAATGTTGTCAAATCTTCATTTTTACTTTGTATCAAATTTTTTCATTTATTAAATCCAACATTTTTTATACAAACCTTTGAGTTTAAACATTTTATTTCTAATAAAATTGATAGTTGTTTACTGTGTTAAATATATTGAAATAAAATTTATCCATATAGCAACATTGTCTATTTGTTTACAAAAGATTTTCAGTGTAATTTCTAAAATTAGTTTTATTTTTTCATATTTTATAGTACCTTCCTTGTTTTTCAATATGTAATTAGAAAAGTTACACTATAAGAGGAGTAAGATGCTTTCCCTTTTTAGACATGAAAAGAAATGTCTGCTAAAAAAGTGTTTTTCTGCTGTTTCTTAGACCAGAAAAATAAAAGAATGTTTTTTAAAACTTTAAATTTTAATATTAAAGTTCAAGATTAAGCTTTTCGTTACACTTCATTTCTATAATGATTTTAACAAACTAGAAAAAAAATTGTGATTATTTATATTTTTATAAAATCTGCTTTACAAAAAGATATCTGACTAAGTATCCTATTTTTGTGAAATGATGGTTAGTTTTACAAAAAATTCTTTTTGTGAACTAATTCAGAAACTTTTTAAAATCTTAAATTATTTTAAATATACTATTCAGATTTTTGTGGAATCTGTATAAAATGATGTCATTAGTATCATCCATTTGATGCATGGAAACTAATTTTGTGAAAACTAAAAAGTCACCAATATGGATAAAAGACAATATCAATACATCAGATTTTTTTAAATGCCATGATAATAAAACACATAATAGCTTATAGAAAGACTTTACTTGTCATCCTTCAAAGAATAGATCATTCACCTTAAAGGAAAAATGATTTATTAATAGTAAAGCCTATGAAATGAAATTTATTTTTGGAGAACATTCTATATTTATATTATTGTTCACTTTGACTTTTTTTTTTGTATCGGTTTTCTAATTGTTGATTGATGTAAGTAGTCTGATCTGGTGGTTAGCAAGTGAATCTTGTGATAATCAAATAAATCTTAAACATTCATTTAATTCATATGCATTAATATGTTTAGCTTCAACCTTAAATCCATCACATATTGAAGTATTTGCAAAGCAAAATTTCATAACATAAAAAATTATAACTGAGGAAAATATATGCATGTAAAATTATTGTCAGTAACTAAATTTCAATAAAAGTTATTAAAAATATTGTATTTTGAAGCCTATGCCAAGTTTTGCATTCAATTTTTTTCTCTTAAAATGTCATTTTAGAAAAGATATTAAAATTATAAATTTTTTTCTTAAATGTAACCATTTATTAGGAAAAAAATAGTTAATTATGTGCAAAAATTATTCACATGTAAAGAATTTTAATTTTATAAAACTACAAAAAAAAAAAACATTTTTATTAATTTTGATAAAGAAAATATTTCATTTTGTGTGTGTGTGTGTGTTTTTTCAGTAATTGGACATTTCTAATTTTGGAATCATCTAGGAAGTTTTACAAAGAATTAGATTTATCGTCCTGTTTATGCAGGTTGAAAAGGAAATGAATTTCATAAATAATTAATTAATGAAGGAATATTGATTAAGATGTTTTACTTAACTTTTTTTTCTGTTATTAAAGAAATTAGCTCATGTACTGCCTGTCTTTTTCTTTTTTTATACTCTCGCAACATGATAAAGATGCTTTAAGTTATTGAATTTTATAATTTAAAACATTTGTAGAAATAGAATACTTCTAGTTTATTTATTTATTTTCATTTTATTTATTTTACTCTATATTTTAACGAAAATATTTCTTCTACCACCATATCTACTTTTAAAATAATTAATGCAATGTCTCTCCAAACATAAGGTTTAAACATATGTTGATTTTTAAAATAAATTTGAAAAAAAAGAACCTTAATCTACAAGCTTTTTTTCTGTATAAAATTGCACATTTTTAGAAACCTACTTTTCTAGACAATTTTATTGATTAAATCCAATTATATTGTGTTACTCTTAAAACATTTTCTGAAATTTCAAATATTTTACAATAATAATATCCAAGCTTAACTAATGTGGATAACTAAATAAAAATATGTATATTTTAATATACATAAAAACAATACATTATTTTTAGCAAGATTTCTATTGTTGAATTTTCTTGCGAGTTGGTGTTTTTAAATTCCGTCGTATGAGTGAGTAAGCATATTGTAATTCCCAATTTTGGAGATAATTTTACCTCCAAAGGGAAGATTTAGAACTGAAAACATCCAAAAATGTGCATCGTCATCTGACCACAATTCAAAATTACGATGTCCATCCCTAAACAGCCCTCGTGATTTTTTAAAACGGGACGCTCATAAAACTAAACCAAACCAAAAATGTGCAGAATGTTTTGGATATTTCTAAAAAAATTTAAGTTATATTAAAAATTTTATTTTATTATACACCTATTATTACCATAGAGCGGCTCAGTTATGCGTTTAAATCCTTTTAAATTACTGATCTAATATGTATTGAAAAGTTTCTTTAGAAGACATACATACATTTTAAAAATCAGTCTTTCACTTTTAAAATGATAAGATGAAATGGAAATTTCCAACTAAAATCGACATTTCTGAAACCTTCATTGACCTAGAGCAGACCATGAAATTCTTTCCATTCGCGCTCTCATTTTAAACTCAAGAGATTTCCAGTCACTTTCTGTTATAGAAGATCCCATAGAATAAAACGGAACTTCTGATTTTATTATATATTTACATCTGAAATGTACTACAGATAATCATTTTATTGCACTTTTTATTTATTTATCATGCACTTTGACAAAGTGCATGATATTTTCCCCCTAAAACTTTCGTCACTCAGTCTTAACCGTCAGATCTGAGATATTATTAACAAGATAAAAACTCGCATGGTCGAAGCCTCTAGTAATTTTAAAACTTCCAAATTTCAAGCAAAATACCGAAGTAAAGAATCCCATTCTGCATGCCAAATCGCCTTAAAACAAAATTAATTAGAATTAATAAACATGTTTACATAAAATAATATTGGTCTCAGAGATTAAATTTTGTTCATGCTTTTATCAAAAAAAAAAAAAAAATCGGAACAAAAGTTACGAAATTAATCATATTAATATTAGTAACCTTATTTCAAGGGAAAATAAGAATTTCCTTCAAAATGTCACTCCTGCACACTTCTCTCTTCCTGTTTTGTTCAGATTTCTTGTGCTTGGAAGGAAGGCCTTCCTATTTCTTACTTTACTTGCATCCTTCTGGTGAGTTTCTGTTAGAATTTCAGGGTGGTTTGGAATCAACTGACACGTGGTCTTTAGTTTTATTACAACTTTTATAATCGAATATAAATTAGCTGTAGCAAAATTCGACTACTGTAGACGACTATTCGATAGTGAATTCAACCTTATAATAACAGTCGAATGATTCTGGACGATTAATTGTTTACTATTTTACATTGAAGAAATCCGTTTCGCTATAAAAGCACAATGGCGGATTTATACATTTTACGACTCTAGACTGCGCCCATTATGAGGCCTCTCCTATTATTTAACCAATACGATTTATTTATTTTAAATACATTTAAATATATTTTTATTGCATATCTTAAATGGCTAACATAATAGAATTTTTTAAAAAATATTCATACTTATTAATGGTGTTTTTTTATTTACAAATAGAAATTACTTATCATTAAAGATTTTAAAGTAGTCATATATCTCAAACGAATGTAACTGAAACACTCGCAAAAAATTAATATTTTGCCGGACCCGTCGAATGAAAATAAATTATTATTTAATAATCAAATGAAAAATTATTATTTATTCTTTAATGAATGCTTTAATAAATCAATTTATACACCCACTGTACTTCTAATGTATTATAATAAAAAATTGTAACAATTAGACAACAATGCTTGTAATATTTTAATGCCTACGTCCTCTTTGATTTCTGCTGCCAATGCACTGCCTTGTTGGAAATCGGCCATTAAAGTAAATGAAAGACTATAACCGATAAAGTGTGTCCCTCTGGCTTAATGGAATTGACATCCACTACTTCACAGCTGCATGAAGTGAAGCGTATTTCGCTTAGAGCAATACATCCTTCTAGCATTTTATGTATTCCAAAGTTTTATCGTTATTATGTATTACTGTAATAGCTGAAATATTATTTCTGAAACTGAGAACATCAGAAATATTACTATTTGTGCAACTACGATACTGTAAATTTATATTTCATTAAACTTAAGTTAGCTAAAAGTTCCCTCATTCTTTACTTGAGCAACTTCATTTTTTTAATCATTTATTTTAACATGCACGATCACTTCTAAAAGTTTATCAGTAGAATTTTAGATCATCCGATCATCCTGTATGTACATGTTTCGATCACCAGTAGGATGGAGTAAATTTCGACTAAATTGCTATTCGGCTGCATTTTTCAAATAAATAATAGCAGAAAAAACTTGACATTAATGATATTTTTATTATTTCCCTTTTAGTGCAAATCGAAGAAATCTTAAACACATCATTATTAGATTTTCATGTTATTACCGACTTTCAGATTATAGAACATCTTGGAAATATCGCAAAATATCTAGTGTTAATAGGATTATCGATAAACTGTGTTATTTTCTTGGCAAATACATCTATTTCAGTTTTCAATAAACAAATACTTTACGCAATGGAAATTAATACACACCGTACTATTTCAATAAATATCCCTCATATTACGATTTTGAAAATTTTTATCGATTTTTTTAGTCCTTAATTTTTTTTACTGAATTTATTGTTGTACATTTTAAAGAAAAAATTTCTATTATGCTCCTACTGTTACCCTAAGGAATGCTACTATTTCCAGTTTGTATTTGGATCAAACTAGTCTGTCTTATTGTTTAACTAGCCCCATTTGATTACAAGCTTATTTTCAATCCATGTTAATAATACTAGTTAGATGTACCGACTAAGTTAAAATTTGTACATTCATAATGTTTGGTAAGATAAAAATATTAGTTATAAAAACTAAGTGGAAAATATTAATACAAAAATTTGACACCCGGCGAACGTGAAAATATTTGAATTAAATTTAAATGCATAAATATAATGAAGATAAAAGAACTAACTAATAAAAGACAAAAGACTGGCCGTTACATTCAGATATTGAAAGAAAAAAAAATTAGAATGATTTTATTAAAGTGATATTTAATGCAGACAGAATTTTAATTTTGTCATATAATTATAATTTAATAATAATTGGTTATAATTTAAATCATGAAAATAACATATGATCTGTATTATTATAAAGAATATATTTCAGCTAATTATTATTGCATTTAGTTAATGCAAATTATGGGATTAATTTATTCTCCCAAACTTTCAAATCAAAGATTTTCTTATTAATTTTTATTTAATATTTGTATAAATAATTTTTAAAATAAACTAACTTATCCAAATGGCAAAACATATAATTTCGGTCATTTTATAAAACGTTTATTTCAGTATATCGTATGTGAAAAATTGCAGAATTGAAATCTATAAATAATTTTAAAAAATAGTTATAAAAGAAAGAACTGTAACACTTTTCTTAACGCAATTGATATATTTCGTTATCATTAGTGGAATCGAACTTTTTTAAATGATAAAACTGCAAATTTTTTAACAACAACAACAAAAAAAAAACATAAAATTTGTGGTGGATAGTTAATTAGAAATGCTATTAAAATAATAATTCAAAATTAATTTTAATTACGCTTGAGTTTTTTTAAAGTTCGAATACATGACTTTCATAGTTAAATGAGAGCCGAAAATTTAATAATTTTCTAAAGATTATTAAAAAAATCTTGAGAGTTCGGAACCGCCTAAACTAGTATGGTCCCAAGGCAGATGTTTGTCTAATAATCCAATCCTAATAATCACCTAAATGAATTTTTGTTTCTTATCCTGCTTATATTTAAATTAATTTTCCCTTCAGGCAAGATAAAGTTCAAGGTTAGATAGTTTTATTAATTAGTAACGCCATCTATACGACAAAACATAAACTTTTCTAATATCTTCGTATTTTTAAGAATTAGTTGCCTCAACTGAACTATATTTATTCATAATATTAAGAAATAAAGAGGGAGGGGAAAGAGTTCTACCGTGCTGTAATAAATTAAGATTCTGACTTCAATTAACATTGTACCTTCCTGAACATCAAAAGAAGAGGAAAAAATCAAAATAAAGATTATTATACTAATTTTAACAGTATAAACTAATTTTAACAGTATAACAAATCAATTTAAAATATACTATTTTTTACTTTAATTGTTATTTTTAGATCACTATTTAAGCTTTTAAAATTTTTCACTTATTAAATTTTTATCTTGTTCGAATTCGAAATAATTTTTAGTTCCGTTTCCGTAATTAGTTTCAATTCGTTTCCGAAATCATTAAGGTATTATTTCATTTGGCTTTTAGGTTTGTTTATTTTTCATAGTTTAATTCAGAATTAAATTTTAATTTCGATTTCGACATAATTTGTTTTGTTTCCAAGAAAAAATTTTAGTTTCGGTTTTCGAAATAATTTAATTTTTGAAGAATTTTGGAATTTTTTTTTTTTCAAATTATTTAATGCTTTTATGGTTTATTACTTAGGGAGGCTTAAACTATGGGCCATACTTTGGAATGTTCAAAAAGCTCAATACCCGGAAACAGAGCTTCATTATACACATAAACTTGAAACATAGGCCACAAAACACAGACAGCGCGTTCAGAAAACATAAAATTGCAGAAATTCAAAACGCACAAACTTTTTTTAAATATTTTCCATTGAAACGCAATGTACACTTTGAACACTAACCTGGACTTTTTACAAATACTTCGAGCTTCAGAGTTAACACAATTACCATTATTGCAGTTTTGAAAATGATAACTGTATATTGTACTCGGGTAGATATTCTCAGCTAGAATTACTTCGAGTATTTCTGCTTATCTCCGTCTATATTTTAAGCCACGTGTCAAATAAAAGACAATTTCTGTGATTTAAATAAAATTCCAAGAAATTCCTGGAATAGAAAAACTGTTTTTCAGACAGTGATCAAATAAGAAAAAGATAAAATTCCGCCGTTTCTAGACTAAAAGTAGCGGATTTCCGCAGTAGGGAGCAGAATATAAATTCAATGTCACACTTCGTGTTTCAAAAGAGATAGGTAATGCTTACATTTCTGTCAGATTTTGAGTTATAGAACTAATGGAAATAATAATAATTATACTTGATTGAGATTGAAACAAAACATAAGGATTATTTTATGTGCATATTTATGTAAAAATATTAAAAAAATAAATGCATATTTTTACTAAATTTCGCGTTTGTTCAATTGGTACTATTGAGTTTGTTATCTAATAATTTCTGTTTATAATAATGCTGAATATGTATACGTGTTGGAGCTTGGCAAGCCAGGCCGTTTGAACAACAATTACCAAATTTGACTCTCAGATACTTTGGAAGATGGGAATGTGGACTTCCGAACGGTTTTCTTGATATTTTAATTAGGATATTCATTAATTAAAAATTAAACTGAATTACAACGTTTTTCTGCAATAGCTTCTTTTAAAAATTAATTTTATATTTGTTAAAAAATATATTCTAAGTGATACTAGTTTAATAATATAGCAAATTTTTCTGATTTTGGCCATTTTTTTTTTTCTGTTTTTCAACAATGGAATTCATTTTTACCTTGAAATTCAAAATATTTACATTGTTCAATGAAATATTTAATCGTACTTTTTTTTCTTCTACTGTTAAAAGACTTAGAAAAAACGATTTTAATATTTAA
Source organism: Argiope trifasciata (assembly GCA_026543055.1). Lineage (NCBI taxonomy): Eukaryota > Metazoa > Arthropoda > Arachnida > Araneae > Araneidae > Argiope > Argiope trifasciata. The sequence goes on from JAPMOQ010034295.1 coordinate 823,641, forward strand.
TCTCGCAATTTTTAGTAGAAATTGCATAATCACTAAATTAAAAAAAATGCAATTTGAAATAGACAATTTGACAGAGACGATTTATTTTTGTTAGATAAGAATGGAAGAATGATATTTGTGTAGTTTACAAAATGAATAAAAAATTGAAGTTACAATATTGAGAAATTTAGAAGATACTTGAACAGTACAATTACGTTTTTGTATCCCTGTGAGATCTTGGGACTAGTCTCCATTTGAAAGGTTCACGATCAAAATGAGCAGTGCACATGAAAGACAATCAGCATTTCACGATACATTACAATTGGGACATTACAGGATACATCAAGAGACCGAGTTATATTAATTCAAAATTTTAGCGACCATTAATCCCTGAGAATCAACTAGTTATCAAAGCAGCTAGACTTCAACAAACTTATAGCTAGGCTAGACCAGTAATCGGCAATCTGCAGTTTTTTTCATGTAAATTTATGACTCTCCAGTTCCATTCGAAAAATTAATAATTTAAAAAATAATAATTTATTCAAAACCCTTACAATTTCAAAATTACAAACCTCAACAATTTCAGCATAACTTTGAAAAACATGAAGATTGATTCGCTGAGATATATTCGAGTAATTTAAAACAAACAAAAGTACTCTGGCGTTCATAGTAAATCCTGTCAACACAAATACAAATGATATCAGCATTGAGCAATTTGGAATTGATGCTGAATCGCTTCAAATGCAATTGCTAGATTTGAAAACCAAAGTCTTGTCGAGTGGTAAGTTCTCAACTCAACTCAAGTGAAAGTTCAAAGAGCTGAAGATCCAGAAATGCATACACATCGCTCAGTACAAGTGGGCATTTCTAAGAGAAATTCCGCGTGTTGAGGCCCTCATATTCGAAACATGGAATAGTCTTCCGGAATGCTACAGTGAGGTAAAGCATTTGACACATGCAGTGCTTATGATCTTCGGGTCGTCATATTCGTGTGAGTAAGCGCTCTCTTGCATGAATAAGATACCAAGTAAATTTAGAAGTCAACTAAGAAATAAAAATCTAGATACGTTCTTTAAAACCACAAGCTATAAGCCAGATTTAATCAAACTTTCAAAAGGCATGAAAAGCCAATGCTCACTTTGATGTAACTGTTTATATTTGTGTTTTTATGAGAATAAAGATTACTCCATTTTTAATATCATTTATTTTAAATGAAAAATCAAATTCACCATATACTATAATATTAAATTGAAATACTATACTATAATATTATAATTCTATAATGTATACTATACTATAATATTACTATAATATTAAATCCTATAATATTATAAAATACTACACAAATACTATAATATTAAATCGACAATTTTTAATGTCTAAAAACTGGAAAATTTTGTAAATTTTGCTTTTGGCCCTTTGGTTTCAACAGGTTGCGAACCCCTGGGCTAGACGTCTAGACTTCCATAAACATCTGCTGATTAATGTTGTTCAGTTTAAAAATACTGTTCGGAAAGAAGTAAATTTGGTGAAAAATATTTTCTTTTATTTATAGGCAAAATGATATTTAAAAAAAGTACTGATTAACATTTGAAGCACCATACATTGCATTGCCCAAAATGCAATGTATGGTAGTGAAGTATGGAAATATTCAAATGTCTTTGTATATAAGCAACAAAAAGGAATCAAATTCCGAGGAAAACAAAACAACTCATATAGGACAAATGCGCGATTGTAGTATAGAAGTAATGTCATTCATAACGACCCCATAATTGATAAAATCGAAGTCGCATCCTAAAACTATCTCTAAACTTCTCCAACTAATTCAAGAGACTTTGAAATCCAATAACAAATAATTCCGTTCTCCTTAAGCCACCCTAGCTTGAGGCTGTATGTACTGCAATCTTTTAAGTATTTTACTGTAGCAAAATTAATCAAATCTTTTTTGCACTCATCAAAAATTTGATTCTTAGAGATTTCTGTAATTGAGACTATAGTGTTCTTTAGATGAACTTCTCAAGTTTTTATGAATCCCTTTTTGCTGTTGTTGTGTTGTGACTTACTTACCTTAAAAGCCCGCTGAGAATTATCTGCCAGCGATTTAAGCAAAGTGAGCATCTCTTGTTTTTTCAGTAGCGCCAACTAGGGCCAAGAGAACGACTTAACGACTTCATGCGTCGTATTCGCCTGCACAACCCTTTTTTAAAGAGGCACATTCATACACCTGGCAGACAAAACACAAAAGAACAATTATGTCCGAACCGGAACTAGAACGCGGGTCACACAAATAACGGGGAAGACGCACTACCTCTTAGTTAGAACGCAAGCCTTTTCTTTTCTTTTTTTTAAACATTCAAATGGAAGCAAAAGATCTTTAAGTTCGTCTATCAAGAAAAATATCTCTAATTATTTAGGAATTCATCATAAACCGCCGAGGTATCTTTAACTATATCCGTTATGGGACAAAAAAACTACCTAAGTAAATAACATTAAAACAATTTTAAACCAGTAAAAAATATATTTTGCTATTTTCTTTTTTGATAAATTCAGTTCTTTACTTAATATTTATATTCTTAATAACTATAACTCAAACTATCCCCCAAAGAAATATGAAAAACATCATTATTAATTTAGAATAAAATGACTCATAATCCAGACCGAAAAATGCGGAAATCTCACTAATAATTCTAATAACCATTTCCTCGCCTTTGCAACGACATCGTTGTGTATAAAAAATCTATACTGCAGCTTTTAGGTCATGGACTCGAAATTTTTTTTATAACTTTCTTTTACGGTTTTTCGTGTCGCCTTTCTTCACGGAACAATGGACTCTTCTTTAAGAGTGGATGGGACATGAAAAATGACTTGGACATATTTCATCTCCTCCAGTCAGGAGGTTTTTCAGCATCTTTAGAAAAAGAGAAGAAAGAACTATTGCAAGCTTTTTAGTTTCTTCAAGGTCATAAAATATCTCTGGACGAAATAATTTGCAAGAATTCGTAAGCTATAGATAGCAATCATGCTTTTTGGGGGGCGGGAGGGGGTATAAAAAGCTATTCAGTTTCAACAATTTTTGTCTTATACATAAACGGAAATTAAATAAAACTTGAACATTAATTCTTGGTTTTTAAAAATGGGAATTGATTAAAAATTAATTCTATTTTTGTAAGAAAAAAAAATTCGTTAAAAATTATAATTCTATTTTTTTTCTTTTAATTTTTCAAAAAACTTGATCAATTATTTAACTTAATTGAAAATTGTGATATAAATTAAAGATGACCTAATAAGATAGGAGAACGAAATTTTGTCTCTCGTATCAAATATTGATGTCTTAAGTCAATCGAAGAAACCCAGAATACATATACTTGTGCAACAAAACTAAACATATTACGCTATGAGGAAAACATTTCGCTGTTTGACATTATTTCGTTTTGTTGTTAAAGTAGATATCAGTACATAAAGTACATTATTCAATACATTGTGTATTTATTTAAAGCTAGCCACTTTCGGCGGCGATTCATTTGGAAAAGTTGATGGTTGCTAAAAAATTCGTTTTAACCTGCTTTATAGCTATGTCTTAATGGCTGCCTCGGCAAAATACTTTTGAACTTCAAATTTTGATTTAAAAAGTGGGGAAAATGTCAGTTCTTTAAGTATTATCCTGAGATCCATACTTCAACTACAAAGATTCATTAAATAGGCAGGCCAATTGAATGAATGCAGTTTAAATTTTCTGAGTGTTGATAATAAAAAGTTGATAAAAAATCAATTTTTATACCAACTTGTCTACAAAATTTGCTAAGATATTACAGAAATTTGATGACAAATTTATTAACTTGTAATTAGATGCTTTTCATATCTCTGGCTGATATCTGAACGAGTATTTTGTTGTACACTTTAGAGATAATATATGCAATGCAATAAATTTCTGAAAGAGGACAGTAAAAAAGTAATTACTTTTATTAAATTCCAGACGAGTACATTAGTATACTAATTAAAGTAAGTACAAAATGTACTCAAAATGAACAGTTTCGGTATATATAAAAAGTTAAATTCTTCTAGCAATGCTTACATACACATGCAGCTGTATTACGATTACATTACAGCGCAATTATCATAATTTCGAAGTGTTCTTTACTACAGATTCATTTTTCAATAAAACTTATTAACACGCAAAAAAAAAAAAAAAAAAAAAATGTTCAGAATTTCACTACTTTGTGTAATATCATAAATTTTTCTCTTAAGTTGAAGTTGCAACTATCAACTAGACAAAGAGAGCTACAGTACGCGTGAGTAGCAGCTTTCTTTCTGGTCATGATGATTAAATAATGTACAACTAAACAAATATTTGCTCATGACAGCTTTATATATATTGAAGAAATCTGGATTGCTACATTAAATAGTTACATTTAAATTTGTGACAAGTCCTTCTAAATATAGAGTTAATCACATCTCTGCAAATTTTGTAGATATTAGTATGACGCTTTGAGCGTATGTATATTTTAAAGAGAAACATTTTACTGACTGATATTTTTACTATAAAGTATTTTTATAACAATTTAATTTCTTTGGTTTTTTAGAATCAACTTGGACAGAAGCCAAAGCATTTTCATACAGCTTTTCATCTTATTTAATGAAACTTTGTAATTGAAATTATATGTCTAAGTACAATATTTTAGAAAACAAACGCTCCTTCTAAGTTTCTGTGGCATCAAGTATAACTTTATTATTTTAAAAACTTTACAATATTTGTTAATTGTGCAACGAATTTTCTTAATTTTCACCTAATATCTTTGAACACTCAATTGCATCAACGAGAGAACAGGAGTATTTAAAAATGGGCGTCTTTTAAAAATGTTTCACCATTGCATGATTCTTAACTCAAATCGTAATGGTAAATACAACAGAATTTCAAAATTATTATAAAAGGTACACCTCATACTGAAGTTCACTTATGAAAAATAAGCTGTATATAAATATTTTGATCATAAATGATGAAAAAAAAGGGTGAAATGTTAATAGCAGCGATGAAAACGAATAGCGTTTCACTTCAAAAATAAAATATATTCTTGTAAAATACATTTCGACTATTTTTGAAATATTCCTTTAAAATGCAAAGCTATAATAATTGAATTATATGATAAAAATGCATATAATCGAAAAGGAAATTTTTTCAGTTTTAAAATGGTGCAAGAATTATTTGGGTGAGTAACATTTTTGGAAGCTATAGCACAGTGAGGGCTAAAATTTTTCTTACTTTTTAGAATTCGAATTACAAATTTTTTTTTTTTAAGTAAATCACTCTGAGGTGTACATTTGCAAACTCCAAATATATCCATGCCAAATGGTCTATCCGTATACATACACACACTAACATCATTATTTATTATTAATAGAAACTATTAAGCTGTTTTAGAAAGAAAATCAGGATTTGATTGGCACGGTTTCAATTTATGTAGTTTTCCATGGAATCAATCAACCTTCTAAATCGACAGCTAAATGCATTAAAGATTTTCTGGACAGTGGGAAAAAAAAAAGCCCCTAAAACTAACAAATTCGAAAACGAAATGTATCCCACACATACAGACACACACAAAAAAAGATCACGTTATTTACTCAATGCCGCAGATCATTAATTTAAATCCCCTCTTTTCACGGCAGGTGTTTCTTGGTAGCATTCGCAGAAACGACTGAAGTATTTGCAGTGGAGGGAAGAGAAAATGAAGACTTCTTCCAGCTGTTGGGGGAAAAGTGGAGTACGACTTTCCCAGACGGATTATTTTTGTTTTGCTTTTAACCCCGATTCAGTTGTAAAGAAGATGAATTGCCCAAAATGTCGCAATCTTTCAAGTTTTCGTCTTTTTTCATGGAGAATTGGATATTTAATGATATTTTATTTTTTCTGTAACAGTTAAAGCTAACTTATTTTCTTTCTAAAACTCAAGCTAGTGATCTTTTTAAACTTAATGTAAAAAGGATTATTTATCACTTGATATTATTTATATGAAGATTTAGGTTCGAAATATATATAAAATCATTATGTATTTATATCATTGTTTTTAGTTTTATCATATTTATCTGTCATTATGTGACGTTGTTTATTGAAATAATATGCTTACTTTAAAAAATTATTTTAAGAAGGGAAAAAAAAATGTTGATCATTCATAGTGGCTGATACAAGCATTTTACAACCTTGGACAGAGCATATTATTTAATCGATTTATTTTCACGTTTCTTCTTTTTTAAATTTTAATCAACATAGTAGTGCTCTTTTTTTCATTTTAGATTAAATTTTTTACTCAGTAACTATGCAAAAATTTATATGATTTGATTGTATTGTATAAATTGTATAGTATCTCATGCGCATCTGATTATCATGTGCATTATTCAATCAGATGCTAAGATGCTTAAAATTGATTTAATAATTAAATGACTTCAATAAAATTGATAGGAGCCTGATCAATTATATTTGACAAAGTGGTAGTACTATACTTCTATTATATACTGCATAGTATTTTTTAGATATATAAATGTGCTTGGGAATTAAATTAAAAACAATTTTTTAAGATCCACATGGTCTTCTACATTTTTTTGTAATCAATATATTAATTATTTTTACTTTATTTTGAACTTTTTATTCATTAACTTGTCAAAATACTTATGATTTGATTAATATTATTTTGATTAACTGTATGGTATCCCCATGTGCTTCCGGTAATATTCACTCAGTCGCTAAGCGCCCTAGGCAAATGCCTAGTAAACCTATCCCTAATCATACTAAATCAAAACATAGAACATTTGTTTTCGAAACTGTGTAGATATGTATCTTATATCACTGTTGATGTCATTTAGATTTGTTGCTTTCTTTCTTTTTTTTTTAAGATCTCATTTTTATGTTTAATTTTAATAACATGCAATTAAAAATTTTCAATAAAAGGAATAAAATTCTAATATTGGAGGTGAACTGATAATAATAATATAAAAGAGATTTTCAAACTTCTAAATATTTTAATTTGAATTCGTTTATCTTTATTTTATTTTGTAAATTTACTCTTAATTAAACATCTACGATTGCGGATGTTTTTATTCCATAGAACTGAGTCAAATTCCATCTGTGAAAGAAATTGGAAAGTCGTATTTGACCGTTAACATGGGGCCTCACAACAGTAAGCAATATTTGCTAATTTATTTCAGAATAATGACGTGCAATTCCTGAAGAAACATTCAAAAAAGAAACTAATAAATAATCGTGCTCATGAAACAGTAATTGGCATTATATCAAAAGTTAGCTCCCACCATATCAATAATCGCTACATCCTCAGAAATAAACAAAACATAAATGTGTCAACGTGTTTTTATCATATTATAAATCAAGTTGCATAAATTAAAAAGTTTCGTCTTGGTGCAAATGGTATAAAAGGCATAATAATCTCTTTTTTTATAATGTTTAATTTACTAAAATTTATGCAATGTACTTATATACATTTGAAGGGGTATTTAGCATATTTATAATCACTCATAGAATTAAATGTAACTCGCAGAATTCAGATTTAAAGAAATTGAAATTCAGTTCACTTTAATTGAAGTTATTTTCATGAAAGTTGCTCAGGATCGCGATGTCATTTTGTAAATTTAGGCTCAGAACTTATAGATTTCTAATTCGAGAACTGTTTTCACCGAAGAAACTTCGCGAATGCGGGTTTGATGCACGTTAAATCCTTCGGGGCCAAACGCTTTCCCACTGGCGTGGAAGTTTGGAGACGGGTGTTCCATCTCAGGTGTAGCTCTTGTCATCTGACCACGGCTCAAAATTACGAGGTCAGTCTTAAAATAGCGTTACTGTTGTTTTAAAATGGGATGTTAATGCAGCAAAGCTAAACATGTAAGTTGCTCAATATATCTTGTTTGGAAAAAAAGCCGTATACTTTTTCATTGTACTTATTGCAACTGACTTTTCCGTTTTTTTTTTTGTTTTTTTTTTTGGGATATTAAAATTTTTTCCTTTACAGTGTATTTATTATTAAGAGAGTATGGAATTTGTATTTTCGGTGTTTTATGAAACGTTGTTTGAAATGAATGTTGCGTGTTTTTTGTTTGTTTTATGAATCTTTTACATCTGATTTTATTCACTTTTCGAGAAATAAGTGAAACTAGCAACAATGAAATAAAAAATATATGTTCATTTTTCTTATATCAGAATCGGGGGTCATTTAGAAATAACCAATGCTCCAAGGTTATTTATCTTTGGCTTCAAACTACTCCTCATCGTTCCCAATGTGCAGAGTTAGTGCATATCAAATGCTCTCAAACGGGGCACAATCCGACTCCCAATATATGAAATATCTATACAATCTCGATGATTTGACTTCATAGTTACCTGCTGGACAAGTCCCATCAATTTAATATATTTATACCACTTATAAACGCATTTATATTTTAACTTAAAATATTTTAAAAAGTTTTTGGTATCATAAACAGCATTGTTTTTTTGCTGTTCTGTAGATTATAATGACGTCGTAAAATAATTATGTTCAAAATTACGATTTTTCCTGGAATTGAAACGGAGAAGAAAAAAAAGCAGCTGTTTATATAAAGATTCCTTGAACAAGCGTAAAATAATGTATAAATAAATAACGATGCATCTTAAAATTGTCATCTCTAAGAGGAATTTTTCTGTTATTACTTAATACGGCCAAGATAGTAATAAAAAAAATAACTGCACTGACTGGAGGTAAATGTGCAAATAAAAATCACCGAAAGAAAAACAATTATAATGATTTTAGTAAATAGAGGTTATTAGTTTTGAACTTAAAGGAAACTGTGCCTTGAAACTTGTTCACGTTTCCAAAACTTGTTTTGCAAGAATTTTACGCATCTTAAACATTAAACCTAAAGCCAGTGTAAATCATTTATATCATAAACGTCTTTAATTCATTAGCATATATTGAATATACAGGATATTAGATAATGGTATTCGTAGTAAAATTATGGAAATTTTGATGGTAATTGTAGATAAAATAACTACTTTATTTTTTCTTTAATCAAAAATCATTAAAATATTTAGGTTATATTAAATAATGTACTTAGAAATACAAATTTGTTTTGTATCACTAATTTTTAAATTAACTTGTAAATGTTTTGTTTTTTAAAAAAAAGAAGAAAAATTTATAAAAAAGATAGAACAGCAAAAATATTTTTTTAAAGGAAGTATTAGCAAGCTTTACTGTGACAGCATTTTAAGGTCTGATCATTAGATCTAATGCTAAAAATTCGGCACAGACATATTTTAGAACGTAAGAACGTTTAATTCTATTCGAATATTTAAAAACTCCATTTTGGATTCATTAATTTAAATTAAGGGAAATTTTTACCTTTTTTCGTTAGACTTTTCAAAAATAGAATAATTTAAATTTGAAAATTAAAATTATAACATTTTAAAATTAATAAAAAAGGCTTTATTTTTTACTGATACAAAATAATCACCATGCTAATTTTTCTTTAATTTGAATTTAAAAGAAAATTATTTTTACATCAGTTTGAACAATAGACTTCATTGTTGCAATGAAATCCTAATGTCTTCATAGATTCTTCGAGTGTTGTATGTCCTTTTTCTGTTATTGGAAACCAAATAAAATAATAATATTCTGCTAATTATCCGAGCATTACATTTATTAACTCGAATGATAACCATGAATTAAAGTATGTCATACAGATATTTAAGTTTGTACTAGTACTTGGATGCCATGGAATTCAACTTTATCGAGTGCACTTAGGGCCGTGATGATCTGGTAGTAACATCTAAACTCCGAAACCGGAGAGTTTCAGGTTCGATATCCGATTCCATTGAAGCAACGTCGTGCACGTTAAGTTCGCCCGGTGGGACTAAAAGTCTTGCTGCTGGCATGCTGAGAAAACTTGAAGAAGGAGTGAGGTGTCAGTTCAGATGTCGACCGCGTTTCGAAAGTATCAGTTTCGTTCTAAAATAGCACTAGTGTTACCTTAAAACCAGACGTTAATGTAAATAAATTAAACTTAACAGATGCACTCTTCCATTGTTGAGAGAATCATTACCATTAAGCTCTGACTAAAAGATTTAATTGAAATCAAACACATTAACAGTACTCTAGACGAACTATGTTGGTCGCCAAAAGTGGCTAGTTTAAAACAAATGTAAATGGTATTGGGACAAATGCGTACTAACCACTTTCGTACAGGTCATAAAAGACCAATAAATCACTCTAAGCCCATTGAAAAAAGGGGGTAGGGAGTAATTAGTCTAGGTTTGCAAAAAACATGTTATCTGTTGGCAAGAGTATTTGGCGGGAAAGGGTATTGGCGTTTTAACTAAGTTTTGATGCGTAAACATAAGAAAAAAAGTTTTGTCTCTATGTGTACGAGATATGCTGGCTCAACACACCATACCGTTTAGCTACGAAATTTGGCAAATATTTACTTTGAAGGATAAAAAAGTGATTTTTTAAAAACTTAATTAAAAAATAAAAGAAATATTGACTTTATTTTCGTTATAACTTTCTAAAAATTTACAGTAAAAAAACAGTTTTTACAGCATTATAAAATTTAAAAAATGCGTATAAAAACCGTACGCAGGAATATTTTCTCATGTCTTATACCTTATTGTTCAGAGTATATATATATATATATATATATAATAAGACGGACAGACAGATAGATAACTGGACGACAAAGGTGGTAAATTTAAAGTATACGACGAAATACATCAAGAACGCTTGAATTCTCTGAATTATTCATTCACAGTTTAAGTATGCTAAATATAGTTCTCAAATAAAAATCAATAAATTTGAAAAGAAAATGTAAAATAGAGATTCCATTCTAAAAAATTACACCTCAACTTAATTATTACCATCACAAACGAGTCTAATTGTTTTAAGAGAAGTTGATCATTTAAATGACTATTTCAAATGATTAATAGTGCATAAGTCAATAAGAGAATTTAACAATTGATAAATTTCCTACTATTTGAAATTAAATCTGTTCAAAGCTTTTGAACTTCTGGGAATCAAATACATAATTCATATACAAATGAAATAAATAACTTAATAAACCTTATATAGCTCTTATCTTATATTTAAAAATCTAATATTCTCCTTTATATAAAAACTTTATCTTTACATATGAAAATATAAACGGAAGATCTTGACTATAAAATAAACATGCTTATCCAAAATCAGTATACTTTTTGCAGAATAAAAATACGCAACTTAAAAACTGATAAATCAATAAAATTAATGATTTTTTTATTTTAAGATAATTAACATTAGAGATAACACTTTTTTGTGTTAATATTTTTAAACACACTGAATTGCATGCTTTTTTCTCCCAAATATACTTGTGTTAAATTTAGTACCTCTACGCACAATGGTCTATGTTTTAAATAGACTGATAGGCGCATTATATACATTCACTTTTATTCTTGGAAGAAAATCTTATATTATGAATTAAAATTTTTAGATTAAAGTCTGAATATTCTTCACTTTAATTTTTGAATAATTTTAAACGAAAAATTCGGAGACATCTGTCAAATTTAAAGCATATGCTTCCGTGTCAAAAATCAATTATTTCCATTCCCCCACCCCTCTGTATATTTTTGCGTATGTTATCTGGTAGCTCTTTATTTGTTTTTAAAACAGTCTTTATTTTATTTTATGAATTAGAATTAAAATTCGGGATATTTTAGTAGAACCTTACAACTGAAAATGGAATAATATGCAAGAAAGCATTTTTTTTTTTTTTTACTATTTTTTAAAATTTTCTCACATTTACAATTTATTTGATTTTTATACTGTTGCAATATATTAAATATCATTTTTAAACATTCTCAGTGTGATTTGTTTTGTCTTTTTTGACATTGTTACAAATTGAGGTAATTTTAAAACGCTGTATTCTTTTTTTTTTCATTGACGCTGTAAATTTTGAAAGTAAAATGCATAAGAAGCTTATAAAGAATACTTATGATAAATATTAATGGCAAAATGCATATGCAGGTAAGTTAACATAATATTCTAGCTGAATGAAGAAATTTAAATATGACGATCTCAGTAAACGACAAATCTTAATAAAAAGTGATTAGTCTAAAAAATAGCCAAGAAAATTTTTTCTCAAACAAAAAATTAAATGAGAAATTGAATTAATTTAGGGGAACTGAAATAATAGTCTAGAAAATCAGGGAATACTGGAGAAAAATCCTTATTCTGCAGTGTAAATTAAAAACTCTAAACACATTTTGTTGAATTGTGGTTTTTTTCCCATAGATTTTTATTTGTCAAAGAGGTAATTAAAATACAATCTAGAACCTCAATTTATTGCATATTTCATTCCTAGAACTGCTTAAATAAGGAACCTTATATTAAGTTAACGATAATTCATTTGAAAGCAGTTTAATTTTGAAATATTAGAGAAACAGAAGTGAATGATATATAATTATGAAGAAATTATACATCACTTTAAAAATTTCTTTAATGTTACACCAAGAGTTTCTCATGCAATATAATAACAGATATCTGATTTTATTTCTTTTAATAAAGAAACTAATGCTCTAAATTTATTTGCACTCGAAATTTTATATTGACCTTTTAAAAAGGGACTTGAGACTTCAATTTTCAAAATTTACATCTTAAAATTGCTGAATAAATATTAAATTAAAATCAGTAAAAAATTTGGAGGGTATAGAATAGGTTGTTTCGAGATTTGCGTTATCACAAGGCCCCTGGAAAGTTTAAAATTGTCATGAATTCTTCTGAAATTAGAAATAATTGCATTGTTTAAAATATGGTTAAAAAACGCATAGCTAATCAGTAAAAATTTCAACAAAGGTGTAGGTGTATATTGTTCAAGGGTATATTACCAGAACTTCATTCAATACTATTGTTAATGGCTTATTTTACATACAAGAACGATTTATAAAAAAAATGAAGTTTCTGAAAAACATATACTGCATTTATTAATGTAAATTTATTACTACGTACATTAATGTAAATATTTTTTTAAATTCTGTTTTATATTTTATCTATAGATTTATATTAGGGTTTTAGTGCGACTAGAAAAAAATTAAATTTGAATTCAGCTAATATCACCTACAAATTTTCGCAGATAAAAAGGATCAGTTGGCAAAATATTAATATACTTCTGATTTAGTAAGCTATTTATTTTATGCACCGTGTAATAACAATATTTCATATATAAAATTCAAAGTCGTATAATGAACAAATAATTTATCTTTATCTGAGCAGATTTTTTATTTAAATGTAACAGCATTGAAATTAAATCTACAATGATAAACAGAAAAGTTTAAATTTGTAAAAGAAATATATAGCACGGAAAATTAACATTCGTAGTTGGAATCTTTTCTTACTGCTTACGTCATTTCAAGATTTGTTTTTATAACTATCCCCATCTTACAAATCATTTCAATACTTTTAACACCATTTAATTGTACTCTACACTTAAGAAACAATAATTTTTTTTTAAAGTTCCTATATTTAAGTAACATACATTTCAGTGTTCAAACTTACTGAATTAAACAAACGAATCAAGAAGAAATAAAATAAAAACTAATGAAACCAAAATTCTTTTGTTTAATGCAAATCGTTATATTCATGTAAAATAATTCATTTACCAAAATCTAGATTATTGTTCCAAAGTCGATATAGTATTTATATGAAAAAAATATCATTGGTCATTAATTTTTATCATATTTTTTGAATAAACTCCTTGAAAAGCAATTCATGCTTCATAAAAAACCAAGTGGAAAGTATCGCATGAAATGGTATTAAACAACATTAAGTATTCGAAATTTTGTTAAGTATGTTAACTCTCGCCAAACCTGACACTTTCAGATAACGTTTAAAATGTTGCAGCCTCTTCTAAAACTCATCCTTTACAGTAACACAATCCCATTGTAAACGGGACCATTGATTGACAGTTTTATGACTTGTACGCAAATGGCTCGTACGAAAGAGTCATACAACCATGTAAATTGCCACAGAAAAGAGGAAATTCGAAGAGGCCTTTAAAGAATGAAATTCAATCAAATGATTTTTAAAAAATCTCTGGCTAAAATGAAAAATAAAGGATTTATAAGAAATAATAGCTGTTTATTCGTTGTAAAAAAAAGCAGCTTTTGTATTCCAAAATAACTTTATTTTCGTATAAAACATTCTTAATTAGATTTCGATTCTACTTGAATATGTTTATCTGTTTTTTGCTTTCTTTAATATTCCTTTTCATTCCAATAAAGCAAAGAATCTTCCTTTTTTAGAGTTGAGATGTAAAGCATAAAAAATAATTATTTTAAATCACAAAGGGAATAAAATATTTTTTATAATGCAGAACAATAGATATAAAGTGAATAGTAGAAGTTTATAAAAATAGTCTGCATTTTAAATAATCAAACTAATTCCGTTTGGTTACAAACACGACGAAATTTATTGTTAAAAATTAAACAACATTCCTTTTCAAAAATTATTTTAAAATTTTTTAATGAATAATTAAGATTTTAAGAGAGCAATAAACAATGCATGCACATGTAAAGAACTGAAAGTAAGTATTATGTATCAGAAGGTTAAACATTTAAATTAAATAAATAGCTTTATTTTTACCATTTCTTTCAACAGAGGTTGTATGATAAGGTCGCTTTCCAAAATTTCAGAGCAAATATTGATTTAATTCTTTTCCCAACCAGTCCATGATGGTGTAATATCTTGAAAAACAAAATTTCCGTGTTTTAGAAATCATCAGACAATTATTCACTAACAAAGCAGAAATTAACATAAAAAACTAAATTTAATTAAAAAAATTAAATATATCTGGAGTTTAAATTTAAAAAAAGAAAAAGGAAAAAAGGATGACTCAAAAACAACCCTTTAAAATAAATGATTCTACAGTCAAGTTAACAAACACCCGCCACCGCTACCGTCTCTGATCAAAAACAATCCCGTCATTTTCGAGTACAATTGGCGTATTGACATCACCATCAGTAGAACCACGGCGATGAGAGAGAGAGAGAGATGCGAAAAACAGAGAATTCAAAGCATAGCTAGTTATTCCAGTTAGCTTTCTTTAAGCTATTTTTTTAAAAAGTCACTTGTTGAAAAATTCTCAACTCAAGATATTATCAATTTTATGCTTTTTAAACAAGAACATAACTTTGAGGTTTGGGGCCGTTTGAACACAATCAACCACAGGGAAGGTATTTAAACGTGCCCAGATGAGTATTTTATTATGAAAATAAAGCCAAAACGTGCCATATCTTTTAACTAGCCGCTATTTGGTGAATAATTAGTTCGTCGGTAGTGTAGCAGTAGCAGTTGTATTATTCTCTTTTGGATAATCGATAGCGACCTCTGATTAGATATGCATCCCATAGCGTATTGCGATTGCAATAAGAATGAGATGAGACGCGGTTCAATATACATACGAGCATTAATATTTTGTCTTGCCTTCGTGTTTTGTGGTTTCATGTGAAATGTGATCATTGACGCTCAACGTGGGGCCAGTGTGGTGGAATGAATATCAACACGATCGATACAAGGGAAGAAAAAGGACCCATTTTAACGGGAACTTTCTTTTTTCTGTAATGATACACATTTTACTCAAAACAGAAAAACAAGACATTAAAGTGCACACGTCAGCAGAACAGCTGCTCATCTAATTCTTGTTACAATCGCAATGCACTATGGGATGCATACCTTATGAGAGATCGCCATCTATTATCCAAAACAGAATAATGCAACTACTACAAAATAGTATTTGCATTAAGTAACAATTAAGCTGAATTTTGTCGTTCTTTTACAATCACTTCAAAGAGTATTATTGTACCAAATAGAAATTTTCTTACACAAAAACAAACAAATTTACAAATCTATAGATATCTCATGCTATTGTAAAATGTAGATCCAATGCACTTTCCAGATATCTTAAATTTTATTACAAAAATAACAATGTAGTGAAGCTTATTAATATATCGTTCAAAGAGAACCTACTTGTTACCTCAAGCAAGTCAGCAAATAATTTAAAATAGTTTCTTTTAGCTTGATCAATCTTTAAGGTCCGAAAAATCATTCAGAACAAATTATCTCCAACTATTAACGCCAGCAATAACCCTAACAGTGATACTGATAATGCCAATTTAGCTACTAATTTGGCTATTAATCCATATTCTGTTCAGACAGCACCTGTTAAGCAAACTTAAACAGTTAAATTGTTGATGATAAAATTAGAAACATTTGAAGGAGAAACAGAGAATTGGCAACAATTTCAGTCTTCTGTAGATTCCAATCCAAATTAATCAACTATTCACAAACATGTTTTTTTGAGAGGTTACTTACAAAATGAACTTAAACGATTAGTTGATGGTATCAGCATTATCGCGGGCACATATGAAACAACTAAAAACCTCTAATGGACAAATATAGTGATAAAAATAGAATTATTTAAACTCATTTGGATTTTTTAGAAAATTTAACGCCAATCCGCAATCTATTAACAACTTCACTGAATGAAATTTATATTGAGCACAACAGAAGGTTGCAAGCTCTACATGCTTTGAGAAAAGATATTGACG
The DNA here is from genome assembly GCA_026543055.1 of Argiope trifasciata. Taxonomy (NCBI): domain Eukaryota; kingdom Metazoa; phylum Arthropoda; class Arachnida; order Araneae; family Araneidae; genus Argiope; species Argiope trifasciata. Next base: position 840,220 of record JAPMOQ010034295.1, read on the forward strand.
CTCACGGTAGAGTTTTAACTCCAAAATGTTACGCTCCCTCCTTGATGACATTTGTTTCGGATGGGTTATTCATGCGAAACGCCAAAAAATTTCTGAAGGTGATATCACACAACTAATATAGTTTCTCACCGAAGAGTTTTAAGCAGCTTTGATTATTCCAAAAATAAAAGACGATGTTGTAGTACCATTTACTCCCACTACAGACTTTAACGTGAACACTAAGTGCACTTCTGGATCAAAGAAAAAGAATAATACACCGTTTTGAGCATTTTGTGAAACTTCTGATCATTAGGCTCAAAAATGTGAAACCATAATTGATTATGATATCCGCATACAAAAACTAAAATCATCTAACCGCTGCTTCTTGTGCACAAATCGAGGTCACAGAATATCAAATTGCCCTTGTAAAGGCAGAGTTAAAGCTTAAGAAAATGAAAGTTTAAATGTTTCCTTTTGAGTCCATCTTAACATTATTAGTGTTGCTGTAGTTGCCAATGTTTCACAACGAAATTTTGTTATATCGTTAAGTTTCTAAAAGTCATTTTCTGTTTATCATTTCACACTTAAACTCTGTTTTTATGTTTGTGGGATTTATTAATAAAGGTTAATTGGGTATATTTCGATATTTATTTTCATTCATAATCAAATTAGTTTTCTGTCCCTCAACTTATATCTTTATTTACTCCAAATAAAAGTTGATAAATAAGAATAATACCTACCAATGAATAAGGAATACTAACTGTTGGGGTTAGTTCCCCTTCCTAACCCCAGATGTCAGCACATTCCCGTTGTCTTGAAAATTATGCAGTTTAGTTATATTAACGCCCCGTTTAAAGCAACACGAGGGCTATTTGGGGACGGACCTCGTAATTTTGAACCAAGATCAGATGACGAGGACGACACCTGAACTGGAACCTCCTTCTCCACACCACACCAGCGGGAGGACGTTTGGGCTGACAGATTTAACGTGCAAGTGACCCCCTCACACGACGGTTCTTCGGAGGAATCGAGTCTCGAACCTGAAACCCTCCGGTTCCGAAGCCGAGACCTTACCACCAGGCCACAACGGCCTGATGAAGATTCGCGCCTTCACTCAGAAAATTATGCAGAAAAGATTGCTTGTTTTGCTTGGTAGTCGAAAAAAAGACGTTCTCGGGGAGTGTGAGCGATCAGTGCCTCGCTAGGAAAAGCGGATCAAATTTGTTTCAACGATCATGTTGCAACTCAGCGAATTTCTTGTGAAATTAGTAGTTAATGAAGAAAATAATTTTTATTGTCCTAAAAGATATCCGTAACCATGATATGGAATTGCTTACAGGAAATTGTATTAAAAAAAGGAGTAGCTTGGTGTGAATAAAGTTATGATTAGTCACGAAAACAATTTTCTATCTATTATAAACAGGAACACAGAGTATGTGCTCACGAACAGTACAGAAATGCTTTATTAGGGAAAGACATTCGATAGCTATCAATGTGTCAAATAGGAAATAATATTCGGTACTTGTCATCTTGAAGCAAACACCTGAAAAACTTAAGACTCAGGATACAAGATAAATCTGGCACGTTATGCATCCTTGAAACAAAAACCCCAGACTCCGATACATATTTTAAAACAGAAACTCTCTTCACAGATAACAAAAGAGAATTATGGATCCTATATTTATTATATATCTAGTCGCCTGATTTACTGGAGATTTTGTTATATTTAATTTCATTCAAATCTTTGAGATATAACTTCATATCCAAGATTCCAATGAATTTTTCAGGCATTAAAGCCATATTATTTTAATTGTCTTACATATGTTTTATTTAATTTTTATTGATGGTCAATTGTTCATCGAATACAATACCTAAGATATGGTGACAAGATTTATAACATAATAACGGTATCAAAAATAAAAATGTCTGATCCATTTATCTACTGACGTTCTTGGAATTGTAGCTTTACTTTTTTATTTCATTCGTAAACCAACAGATATTGAACAGTTTTCCTTCGTTATCGTTCAACACTGAAAAATAATCACGCGAATAATTGTTTGATGAAACAATGAAAATGAATTTAATTTCATAATAATAATGTTATCTATACTTGGAAATTAGGCAAAAAATAAATTAATAAATTTTCAAATGCAGGAAAATTTACTCATTTATTAAACTGGTATTAATAAGACAATTTTTTAAAATTTTGAATTGGTGTTGCATTAATTTTGGTACAAAGAAATTTTGGAACTGAATGTAGAAGAAGTACAAAATTCAGCTTAATTGTTAATTGATTCAATTACTAATTTGAAACAGTTGCCTTATTCTATCTTCTCTTTCGGATAATAGATAGCGATGCTTGATTAGGTACGCATACCATAGTGCATTGCGATTGGTATTATAATGAGATGCTGTTCTGTATCAGTGTGCGTTTGTTAATGTTTTGCCTTCGTGTCTGTGTTTGTTTTTTGTGAAATGTGATCTTTAAAGACATCGTCCAGATAACATATGTTTTCTGGCTTCTACTGCACGGACCATAATAATCTTTATTCCACCACAAATTTTTTTAAAAAAGTTAAAATCAATCTAAGATAAATATATTTATCCTTTTATGCAAGTACAGGATAAATTTGATAGATGTATATCCAAATGATTTGATGTGACACTGTTTTCATCGTTATTATTAAAAGAGATAGAGAAAATTTGACAAACGCATAAATTACTAGTTACTTCATATTTTTTCCATTTTTTTATTATTATATCAAATTATTTCATATTTATCTTTCATTAAGATATTTAAAAACTTGAAATGTTTTTTTTTTTTTTTTTTTTTTTTTTTTAAATTTCAAAGTATATGGCATGTGCACATTTAATAAAAAGTTCGCTAAAATTTTATAAATTTTAACTTTCTGGTTGTAAACTTTTTGCCACATTTAAACAGTATTTCAGATTTATGTTCCTTTCTTTATAAAGTGATGATAAAAGCCTATTTTTTTAGCGAATTTTGATTGTCATTTTAGGTAAAAAATTTTGACACTTTCAAAAGATTCTTAATGATTTAAAATATCAACAACTGTTCTTTTTTTTTTAAAAAAAAAATTAGCAAAAAGTAATGATTGGTGCTGCGATTTTATTGCAATAATCCGTGTTAAATAATCATAAATATAGATATTTCTTGAATTTTTATCAAAGATGTGTAACAAAATATAGTTTTTATTAATAGCATTATTTTATATATTGCGATATTTTATTACAATGAAGAGAAATTAAACTGATTATGGTGCAGGATTCATTGGATTTCTTTTTTACAGAGAATCCCTAAAAAATATTTTTTTTAAAATTAATCCTTGATTTTTTTAAAAAATTTTGATTTAAGTCAGGTTTTTGATTCTAATAATGGTGAATTTATAAACTTAAACAATCTTTTTCTTCTAAAATTTTAGATAGTGTCTTATCGAATACTCCCAAGGCCAATAAAAGCTGTTATTCAACTTTGGAATGAATCGGGGTCACAACAGTTTTGCATATCATCAATAATAATACGAGTGACGTGCTATAAATGTTTCGTTATATATCTAAATCTAAAAAAGAATAAAAAAAATTCAATACACACTTTCAATTATTTATATAAAACATCTAGTTTTTAAAAAATATTTCTAATTTTGTCTCTTAAACAATAATTTATAATTATAAATTCTATAGGCTGTCGAAAAATTTTTTTTTTCTATTTTCATTTCCAGATGACACCATCAAAAAATTGTAACAAATGCATCATTAAGTGAATTTAAGATTTTTGGAAATAATAAAATATTGTTTAATTACTGATATTACAAGAGTACACTGTATCCAAAATGTATCATATCAAAATGTGAAGAAAAAGTAAATTACGAAATTTTATCACTATGAACATGAAATGATTAGGGTTATATTAAATAAGAATATTCATAATAATGGGAACTGTTTTTCTCGCATTGTGACATTAGACTATTCTCCCAAATTTTTTTAACCACATTTCTATGGTTCTTAGAACACGTGTACGGAATTACTATTTATTTGAAAGGATTTAGATTGAATCATTCAAATTCTCAATCAGCTCAGGCATTTCCTCTACAGACAAAATACGTAGTCATTTACAAAGCAATCAGTCTTCAATTCAACGAGGAAGAATATACAAATTTTCAATAGCCGAACATAAAAAAACGTGAATAAAAAAAAAAAATCCTGCGTAACACTGACAGGTGGACAGGACGTCTATACCACCCCTAACTGTCAAATCATTCCATGCTTGGATTCAGCATAGCGTGCTGGGAGGGTGCACGAGACTTTAAAGAACGTGCGGAACAGATGCACGTGACATTCCCCCTACTGCGGATGTTCATCTAGAGCCTAGGTAATAGATTTTCCAGCCCAATGAACTGCTTTATTGAGCCCTGGCCCATGCCGAGAACCCCGTAAGAGGATTTGCTGAAGAATGAGGTTCGAATACCCTCTTGAAAATCCTATCGGTGTTGCCAGGAGGGTGGTCTTAACGTAGCATGACTCATCCACTCGCTGTGGACGTGATGTTTGTGCGTTTGATGTTACCAGGTGGGATAAAGCAGTTTCCATTGTCGATGTTGAAAAATACATTTGCATAATTATTCCTTTCGTATGAGAGACAGCTGAAAGAAGAGATAGGATTATTTTTCAATATTATTTGGCAATAAATTTGACATATTTTCTGCAGCATAGGAATTTCTACTTTAACAAATATCTTAACAATAAAAGTATATATAAATATTAGTTGCGTCGTACAATATGGGAAAATGTCATGTTACCTCTTGTTAGTGGCGGAATAATGGTAAGCGGTAGTAAATATTAAATAATAGGAGGAGTTTTCACATACTCTTTAGTAAATGTAATAAATTACTAATCAACCGATGAATAAATGTTTAATGAATCTTCTGGTGAATCACAGAATTTCAACTTTTTTATTCAGACTCTTGGTCTCAGAAATCTTATTTTATAAAATATTTTTGATACCCTAATATAAAAAGTTCAACTCTTTTGTGGTAAAAACTGGTTTTGTTTATGGAAATCTGAATACCATAGCATTTGTAAAAATGCGGGATTTATCACGCCATTGACCACCTCGAGAAAAACATATGCTCCGATTTTCTCGAACTGTCCAAGTCGAATTAAATAACGAAAGTGTTTATATTCCCAAAATAAGAATATTTTTTTAAACTCGGTCTGATTCGATTGAAAAAATTAAAAATTGCACTTTTTTAAAATAACAAGTCAGTGTTTTCAGAATATTTTATTGAAGGATATATAGTTCTTAGGACTGATTGACTCTATAAAATTTAAAGTTTATAGTTGTTCAAGAAGTATATTGACTGGCTGAAAGAAAATAAGATATTAGAATTTGCGTAATTTATATCCTTTTAAAAGTAAAACTGAAAACTGAATTGTATATTGAATTAAAGATACCTTTTTCTGAATAATTCTGCAAGAAATGCACAAGTTTTACAAAATGCTTTGCAGAGCATATAAGATTTTAATGTGGAATTATTCTATTTTTTACTCTTCATTCACGAAGAATTTTTGAATGATTCTATTTTTTTCCCACTACTTTCAAAAAACATGTTTGGTTTCAGTACAAAAAAGTTTTTTTTTAAATTATTACTTTGAGTTTAGTTATTTCCATTTCAAATTTTAAAGCAACTGACAGAAAATAAGGAAAACTCAGGACTGAGGCATTTAAAATAGTGCGAGTTATATATCTATCAAAATTTACCGAAGACACTATTTAAACTAAGTTACATGATATGTTTAAATGAAAATTTTACTGACTATTAATACCGACTAACCAACTTGTACAGACTAACAACAACCAAAAATGTCTGGTATCAAATAAAATGTGCAATGATGATATACATCATTCAGCATTTTTTACGTAGAGTAATTTAAAAACATCTGACATTTGAAAAATTAAAAACATCTATTCATTTGAGTAACGTCTTAGAAAATTAACCACTTACTTTTTTGGAAGAGTAACCTATAACAAAAGAAAATGAATATTCAATAAAACAAATGTTCTACTATCGAGGAATCAAGAATCGAAACTAAAATTCCTGAACATCCAATGAGAAAAAAACAGAAGGAAAAAAAAAGAATCTTAAACAGAATAAAGACAAAGACTGGAGTGGGGAAAAAAACAGTGCCAGCAAGTCGTGTCTGCTCTTATTATAACTTCAGTGCCCGGAAATTCGAAGGAAGAAAAGAATTAATTTCCAGTTAATTAGTTGTACACGCAATGAGCTTTCCTGGTAGGCAGGAGGAACTGCCACTATCTGCATTTATCTTTTAAGTTGACTCATTTCTACCTGATTTTTAAATTTTTATAGCTCATACGTTCAAAAAGTAAACAAAAAAACATTAAACTGTCAGACTGGCAAAATAAGAAAATTCCATTACAAAATACAGTATATTCTCGGGTATCCAGTTTAATGTCGTAGAAGGATATGCCTGATAGATTCTTAAAAATCCGGATTGGCCGGATTTTTATGCATTTCTTTATCCTCTAATAGCTGAAGACAAATTTCTCTAGTACCAGAAAACCAGGTTTTTAAGTAGTACATATTTTCTCACTTCTTATTCCAAATCCCAATGAAGAGTCCCAAATTCTTCATTTATCTCAAGCAAAGTAGAGTGTCATTGGTTTTTCTTACTTCCATTCCTCTTCCACTAATTTGCCCAACATGCCACTTTCCAATTTCTGCTCGATTTTTTACCACTCCTCCAGTATTCATTTCCCAACTCCCAACTCCGAAGTTATATCTTTTGATGTTACACCTGAGACTAATGTCTGTATACAACGTAATTTCTTCTCCATAGTCACTGCAACTTTTTTCCGTTTATCACCCATTTCCACACTTAATTTGCACTTAAAAAACATTAAACATACCCCAAGAACAATTTATGAACACACTATGCATTGTGCAGATATAGTTATTGACTGCAGCAACAATTGAAGTCCGTTATACATTGACAAAACAATGAACAACGAGTAGAACACTTTTCTTTTCCAGTCACAATTTATATTCTGCACACGACACGTAAGAGGATCGTAACAGAGGCCTGTTTTCAATTTCTCGGTAATGTTGTCAATGTAGCACTTTGAAATCGTCTTTAATTGTAATAAAAGATAGATCGGATCGTACAAAAACCGGACAGTCACGTTCCAGATACTGTTTACTGTAAATCAATAAAAATGCCGGGTTCATGTTGCAGTTCTGCAGCCCTAACAAATAAGCAGACCTTTATCGTATATAAAAAAAATTTTAGGTGTCGCAGATTACGCAGCATCCCTTTATTCATAAATTATAATGTGAAAAAAGAAAACTTCTAAATATACAGCACGTATTAACTATACAGCTTCTAAATATACAGCACGTATTAAATGAAAAATTTTATAAAATAACAATTTTTATTGAAAATATATTGATAAAATATAATCTATCTTTCAGTCATTACAAACTCTTTTAAAAAGAGAAATAACATTTAAAAAAAGTTTATGTAACGCTTCTTTTGTTAATATAACTATTCTCAAAACCAAATCTTTATCCAAATTCTTTTTAAACTATAAATGTGTTTAGGGTAAAAGTTTGCTAAATATCTGCCTCCTGCTTTATATGTCAGTTTCATGTAAATATGTTATCTTGTAAAACGAATCTATATGCGCGCCACGAAGCACAAAAATGATAAACTCAGATTTTGATTTAGAAAAATTTGCTTCAATACAAATCATGCATAAATTACAATTTTATTTCTTCTTCCATGCGAAAAATATTCAAATAAGATAAATCTTCGCTCATAAACTTTTCATCTTTTACTCTAAAATACTTTCCGTCGGCATTTTCAAATTCGAAAATAGAATTATCTTTCTAGAAAGGATTCTCGAATTACTTTAAATGTCCGCCTTTATGTAAGCAATGCTTTGAAGAAACGACAAAGAATTTATTAAAGCGAATAGGGAATAAATTTAATAAAGATTCTTTCAAAAGACAGCAAAGAAAAGAGCCCTGAATTCCATTTTGAAATCCGGATACTACAATTATTGTTAGATAAAAGAATGTGTTTATTGCATTGTTATTGACGCAAATGTTGAATAAACTAGTTTACGAGCTCTTTCAAAATCAATATAACTTTTTCATTCCGTTATGTTTTGGAGGCTTTATCTGATATTGTATATTTTTTTATAATGTTTTGCTAGTGGATTCTATATTATTTCGAATATTAAATTACGTAAATACGACTCTTTATGAGAACTGAATTCAATTTAAATAAATATATTGAATTCAATTAAATCAATCAGAATAAATACATTGAATTTAATTAAATCAATCAGAATAAATACTTAAATTCGATTAAATTCTATCTGAATAAATTCATCTATATAATAAAACGAATTATATAATCTTGAATATTAAATACTCATAGTGAAAATTGAAGTCACTTTAAATAAACACGTTGAGTTTGATGATATCAATCAGAATAACACAGGATAGTTATCATTAAAATTATACTTTGAAATCATAAAGGAATACTACTGAATATATCATAAAAGGAATACTACTGAACCAATTGTTATCGAATTTGATAATAGTTTTTAAAAACTCATGGAAATTTCTCCGAAAAAATAAATAAATAGAGTCCAAAAATTCACCAACAGGGAGGAAATGGCCCTGCGTGCAATATTGTTAAAAATAATTTAAACATATTGCAAGACAAAGTTTTTCTTATTAAATGTTACTACGAATGCGACAGCATTGAACGGCGTGCTTTGCAAAGGTATCATTCAGTAAGAGGAATACGCCAAGGGATATGCCAAGAGCTCTTGATGAGAATGCAGTAATTCGGTTTAACTTGCTTTCAGAAAATAATAAATTCCACATTGAACATAGTTAGTAATACATTTCAGAAAAGATTAAATACATTTTAAAACATTGTCTTCCAGTCCTATTTTCTTTAACAATATAGCATACAGAACCATATCATCTCCTATTGGGGAGTTTTTGAACCTTTTTAGTGGAAAAGAAATTCCTCTGATTTTCTTTAAAATATTACCAAATTTGATGACATTTGGTCCAGTAGTTTTCCTTTTATAACATATTTCAAAGTGGAATTTTAACCATAACCATCCTGTGTATTTAATTCCACGAAAAGCAATCTCAATAAAAATTAACGTTAATTCAATAAGAATAAATACGTTTTCAATGAAATATATCATTTTTAAATATTACTAGCAACTGAGTTACTAGCACTATTTCCATCTGAACTTTATCATGTACAGTAGATTCTAGATTAATTAATCAAGCATTGATTGCATTAAATATCGAATCTTTTTACAAGACAATTCATAAACCAGAAATGTATTATAATTTTGTGACTTAATTTACTAAATTGTATTGAAAGAGATTATTTGTTGCTTTAAAAACTTGCTTTGTAAAAATATTACTTTCGATGTAGTCTTTTATGAAGAATAAATCTCAAAAATTGTTATTTTTATACAAAAGAAAAATATATACTTAGAAAGAAATCACCCCTTTTTAATTCTTTTATAAATCTGAACTCCAAAAATGCTTTTCCAATAGTGGAAATGCATTTCTTCTTGAGAAGTATTGCATTTTCTTCTTTTTTAACTCTAATATTTCATATTTTTCAAACTTCTTATATTTATCTCAATAAATTCCCAAGATTCGATTTGATTCAGCACTCAAGTGATATATGTAGCTTTAAGTATTTATCGTCTCAAGTAGGCCTAGCTCCGGGGGGCTTTTATCATCGGATCCTGATGAGCTCCAGACGACTTCAGGGGACGAGAGAGACAGGGGTGCTGCTGTATTTCCTGATCGAATCCATCGATTCGTCTATCAGGATGTGAGTGGCATCGAATGCTATTCATAATCCAGGAGAGGCCCGCTCCCGAAAACCGATAAACCGTGTTCTGCAATCAAGCTTCAAATATTCTGGATGTCAGGAGTTTCATATGTTGATCTATTTTTCATCGGATTATCAACTGATAAATGGCATGCACACGGCCAGAGACCTTAAAATTTTCATCATGTTTTTATCATTATTTACATGTTCCAATAATATCTTCATGCCAGCAAAAATACCTTTATATAAAATATTACACAAACCCTCTTATACCCTGCAATTTTATTTTTAGTTAAAATAAATTTGCAGACGATAAAATATCAGTAGGGGCAAAAGAAAAATAACTTCTTCTTCTTGAAAAATAGCAATCCTTACTAAATCTCTTAAAAATTACTGAAATTTAAAATCGCCACCTTTTTTATTTATTTTGCAAAGTACTTCTAAAGAATAATAATAAGAAGAAATTAATGAACTAACTGCGAAAGACAACGCGAAGACTAAGGTATAAATGATTTAAAATAACCGCAATAATTTTATTCATCGGATTATCAATTGATAAATGCCATGCAC